>JAAAKL020017475.1:0-10592 GCA_010016065.2 Carybdea cf. marsupialis auct. non (Linnaeus, 1758)
CTGGACCATCTAGCTACCGTTTTCGACCTCTCATTCATACAGGTTCAACTTCTAGTTGAAAATAAGGCAGAATATGCAAGAACGAGGCAAATGTAGCCAAACGGTCCGGGTAGCCAGACGGTCGCCAACAGTGCCACATGATGAGGTAAAGTGACCAGTTTCTGTCCTCGCCACCTTCATTCTTCCCTAACAAATGCCAGATACCGATGTACCTGGTGGATACGCAGTAGGACTTTTACAATTGATGACCCAGCGCCTACAATATTACGTACCAGTGGAGTATATACATAGATCGGTATATATGTAAATGTATGGCCTTACCGATCCGTAGTTTGTTTGCAAGGGTACCATGTGTTTCGTCAGGATGGGCGCTTTCAGAGTGCAGTCAGTAGTTGGACCAATGAGTCTTTAAAATTGGGATATGATTGGGCGCGCCCAATTGTCAGACTATTAGGGAGAAGATTAAATTTAACCAGTCAAAGAGAAATGGCCATTGTTTCATTCAATGAAGCTGTGAAGCTTGAACAAGAGATAACGTACTTTAACTGACATCTTTATTACAGATATCTAGCAGATATTTATGGATCAGAAACCGTTCTCAATATTCGCAGCAACATTAAGGGCTAGCCATTGCTCCCCTCCCCCATTCCTAAGTGCCCCAACAACGGATACGACAGGTCATTATGTTCTTTGGTGTTACGCTAAAGGTGTTGTCTTTCGATTCTATTATTTTGCTCGTAGAAATGCAGCGGGAAAGTGTGGTGTCACGATATTTGAATTATGGAAAAAACATTCAATTTTGATGTTACCCTATTAGTAAGAAACTCAATAGCTAAAATCGAGTGTTTGCCCTTTCCCAATACCGAGATATCCGCTTTCCAAATTTTAAATCTCTCTAACAAAACCTTACCATTTGATGCTGGTTCCTAACGCAAGGATCCAAGGAATATCAACTGAGTTTTGACCAGAGATTACACCTCTAGATTAAACACCTTTAGATTAAACACTCTATGCACTAGAAGTCTGGTATTTTGGGGAAACAGCCGATTTCAGGGTTGCCTTTAGATATCTGGAGTCAAATCTTACTATTTTAATATGTGACGTTATCACTCTCCCTCTGCATTAGGGAGCTTTTTTCACACTCGCATGGTTAGCCTTCCTCGCACCGCCTTATGACGCATGTTATTTGATTGATAGTCTACCGACCTAATATCTACTTCGCAATGGATTTGAAATATTTACCCCTATTTCATCATTGCCTTCTTTACTTTCGGCACGCCCACATCATAGTAAAGAACAGCTTAATGACTTGAAAAAGGAAACTGATGTACGAGTTAACGTGTTCTACAATTAGATAGGTACAAACGTGTTACGTCAGGCAAATTTACGGTATCAAGAACCTTAGTCCCAGATCACAAAGCATGAAACAAAGCGAGGTACCTCGGATGATTGAAGCTTCTTCAACGAATTGTCATCTAAAACGGCGAGAAAAGTTTTGACTGGACATAGCTTTCTTAATAAGTACAGTACAAAGTAATCTAAGCATTTGACGCCATAAAACTACAGTTGCACTGAATGATGGGGAGTATGGTACGTCCCCTCGGCTACTACATACATGCTTGTTCAAATTATAATTAATAGATAGAATCGTAATTTGAAAATCCGAGACACGTTCTTAGTAGATTTGTTTTAAATAAGACAAATCGCTTAAAACTTCACCAAGACAAATCCCTATATCATTGACCTATGCACTAAAACCAGGGATTACAGCCATGGACATAAAGAAACGGGGGCACGGTGCCAACTGTGTCTTCTAAATGCTGGAAATTAGAAAATTTGGCAAGGATGATCTCCCATATTCAGGCTTAAATGAGTGATGTCTGATATACAGGTATTCAGTCTATTATTACAAAAATTCTGACATGATACTCACGAATACAAATTGGTCTGAATAATCTCAAATATGGGCAAAAAGAAGTGTGCTACCCCCCTCCCAATTATATTTAAATCCTCCCTGGTACACTACGATGCACTCACAGCATCGCAGTAGACAGCATCAGCATGCACTGAAAACGGAAAACTCGAGTTCGAATCGTGTTCGCGACACATCCCCCCTCCCCGATTTTACTAAAGAACATATTCCAAACGTTCCCTTGAATTTAGAATCGATCTTCCTATTTTTATATATTCTATATATATTATATATTTCATAATCTCTGATACTACGAGAGACTAGAAGTAAATCATTGTTTCACATTCATTCAATACTGACCTGATTTTCCACTCAAACGATCAACAGACATTATGGAACGTCACAGCTATTCTGGGAGCAAAGTAACCCACGTAGTCTCCATTGCTATTTGCGTAACTTTGTATGAATTGGGGGAATCCATTGAACTTCTCAAATAGAGGATCGTGCGTGGTTCCCTCCTACTTTTCTTCAAACTGGAAGTTTCCAAACGATTCGGACGTTACGGGAAAGTTTCACTCGTTGTTTAACCTGTAGGCATCGCTTAATAGCCCGCTGATAAAATAGACATAATTGCGGAGGAAAAGTGATGACGTCACAAAATGAAAGTTTTGGAAATAGTACGATTTGACTCCAAAGCCAAGCTTGGAATAGGCTGTTTCCTGTAGACCTGTAGTGTATTTAGTGTTTCCACTAGAGGCGTTTGAATTTCAAAAATCTCTGGGTAAACCTCTGGGTAAAATATTTCTTGGATCCTTAAGTTAGGATCCAGCATCAACTAATTAGGTTTTGTTAGAGATATGTAAAATTTGAAAGCTGATATCTCGGTATTTGGAAAGGGTAACGCTCTCAATTGTTGCCATTGACATTTCTACTAATAGGGCAACATGAAAATTGGGTGCGTTTCTCATAACTCAAACATTTCCAAAATCGTGACGTCACACGTTCCCTCCGCATCAATGGCAAGTATGTAAGGAAGTCCGTTTCATTGATTTTCGGGAAGAGGACAGCGAACTGGCCCTGAAAATAGACATCTATTAAAGACAAGCATGTAGTGAAGTCCTTGTTAGTCTGTAATGACGCTGTCGCAAACAACGCAGGGTAGTGGGAAGAAAACTGGGACATGGCCCACTGTTTCGGGCCCTTGTATTCTATAGTCTCCTTTTGTCAAGCTGGGTATAAAATGATATCATAATTGCGTTAAAATAGTAGGTTGGCAACATATGACGCCGTTGGACGGCGACTAGGTTAATACTTTCCAGCAAAATCATAGGCGTTAGCGCCACAGGCTCTGAGAAAAAAAAGGAGACGAAGTAACTCGTGATTTCTCGTGGGTAAAGCACGAAACCTAGAACCTTGGACTATGAAATATGAAAGTTTCCCCAACCCCCGTTCCAAAGTACTGTTCAGTTTGAAAACGAGCATTTTTGGGCACTTCCATATCAGACCTCCCTGCTGCTAAGTGGGGAGGTCTAGAAAACAAATAATACCAGACCTAGACACCACTTTCACGTGGCCAGTGTCTTGCGTGATTTGTTCCATTTTCACCGAAATTTAGTAAAAGTTTTATTTCTGTTTGTCCATGATTTTAGTGTCTATTTGTTAATCACAATTCACTTCAATGGATTGATTTTCAAGTTAGAGCTTTGAAACGAGGAGATCTGCCTTCATTGTAGTCATTTATCCGTTCCTAAAAGGAGGATTCATAAAATTCGATTATCAGACAATATTCGTCATCAATGATCCTGGTGCGGTTCGGAAAACCACCACGTTTTGCAGGATAGATCTTACTTAGCAGTGATATATTTCAAAACGTTTGTTGATAGTACAGAACAATAAAACCGCACGAGGTCGCGAAAGTTTTGTACTTCTGATTTGAGTACTCTGAGTACAAAATCGTCACTAATTTATTCTGAAATTATTTTAGTCTGCTAAACTTTCGCATGCAATTTGCGCTTTTTAATTCCTTCATTATAGCCAAGAATCAAAGCAAAGGTTATTTAACATTTTCTAGCTATTTTGCACTCTGCGTCTATCTAGAACAAGATTAAGGATTATGGCCTGATTCGAAAGTGTGTGCCCGATTCGAAAGTGCGTGCCTGATTCGAAAGCGTGTGCCCGATTCGAAAGCGTGTGCCTGATTCGAAAGTGTGTGAAACTGAGGGTTGGGGGAGGGCGAGGAAAGCGGAGGATCACAATTTTCCAAATGCCATGTACCATCAGGAGATGAAGAGATGGCTGACAAGTATATAATGGATTTTCGTATACAATGCCCAATCTCAGTATCGTCTGCTCTACCTCCCTCTAAAATTAAGTATTTCACGTCAAGTTCATCAATGCTTCTGAAGGGATGCCCTAGCCATATTTCTATTAAAGAGAAACTCATTTCTCTTAATCCTAGTCAACTAACCCAAACAAGTTAGCCCATTTATCAAATGTTATCTTCTGATCCGTCAGTTTCTATGGTAAAAACACAACTAAGAAACGATTTTAAAAAAATACACAAACACGGCAACTTACCTAAAGGAACTTGCAATAACTGTTACTGTATGCAAACATGAGAAAAAAACATTTATGATTAAAATAAAGAGAAAGATTGTTCGTTAAGATTGTATTAAGTTACGGACGGTAACTCTTCAGATTTGGTGTGTAATTATCGAGCATTTGTGGTAAAGTGGGAAATACAGCACTAAGGATGAGATCCCAAATTTGCAATGTTTCCGGTTCCCGCCCTGAGCTTTTTACCCTTTCTTTAGAAGATAATGAGTACAAAAGTAATTAAAGAAATCCTTCAAAGTGCACACCAAAACAGCAAACGAAAACAGTTATTCCATCGGAACATTAAAGAAATTTCCAGAGGAATTCCGCAACATCTATTAGTAAGTAAGTCCAATCTATTTCATCACCCAACTTTGAAGGAAGTTAGTTTCAAGAAGTCTCGCTTTTTCTTGCACGGTACTATTTTGCTTCCAGGGAAAATCTTTAAGAAATCTTAACGTTGTAACGAAAACGAACAGGGTTCACTAGCGGAGTAAACGGGTCAAAACATCGATTCGATTAAGGTTAGACCAACTTTCTAATCAACGGAGGGTGCCATCCGTAGCTGATCCCCGTAAGGAAGGCCGCGAGATACGACAGCAAAATTATAACATTCTTGCTTGGAGACTGAGGCAAATTGTCTATTCTAAAAATGGTTCACAAATGTTTCGGACAAGGTATGATTAAGGGGATAAAGAAAACGAGAATATACTACCTACAACTTTGGACATTGGAATATGCAAGTCTCCCTAACTGTCCCAAAATATTGTTAAGTTTGAAAACGAGCATTTTGGGTACTTACATGTGAGACCTCCCTGCTGCCAAGCGATGAGGTCTAGAAAACAAATAATACCAGAACTTGACACCCCTTTTATGTGGCAAGTATCTTGCGTGATTTGTTCCATTTTCACCGAAATTTAGTAAAAGTTTAACTTCTATTTGTCCAGGATTGTAGTGGATGGTCGCCATTCTCCAATGTTACTAGATTTAGGTTACACTTCGTCGTGCAAATCACCGATAGAATGCCCCTTAATGTGTTTCTCGATTTATGTCATACGAAAATGGATGGCGTAGATAGACACATATGCGTACTGCAGAAATTGAGAGCACATCTAGAGCTAGAGACATGAGTGTGATATCTTCCTCGCAGTCGCAACACAGGGACTGTGGATCGTAAATTCAGTGTGAAAACCATCGATAAGCAACGATGACCAATCAATGCGAGTTACGAAAGATAACATTGTCACGTGAGCTATAATTACAGCTTGGTAGTATACGGCATTGTAATCTCTTACGCTGCCAGGTTTCCTTACATGAGTTTTTCTCTGTCTTGACAGTGGACTACCCCCAGAAGATACCAGGGGTCCAGGGGATGTGTGAAATAAAGTGCAGCTCATGAGCGCAAAACACCGTGGTCGCTATTAAGTGTTCAAAGTGTTTATAACCATAACCGATCACAACCTAACGGCCCGAACGGGAATTAAACTTAAGACTACTAGGTAACGAGTCCAACTGCTTCGCCTCTTTGTCTGGGTGGCTCCATAACCAGTTTAGCTTTGGAATGGTGACATGGAGAAGGTACTGGTAAGGAGAAGCACTAAACAAATAAAGGCCAAAACGATGTATAACTCTGCTTGGATATTGAGTCAAAGGCACACTATACAATTGGTAGCCGTAAGACACGAAATCAACCGCGTATTAAATTTAACACTTCATGTAGATACAAAAGAAGAGATCTTTCTCTAATTGCTCAGGGCACATCAACACTGTACATTTCCTATTTACAACAAAGATTTATTCCTTTGCCCTCTAATTTCGATCGTTACGATATTATCTAAACTTGATAACAAATCAGCAAATTAAAATCTGCTCCTTTCCGAGATTTTACGATAAATGCTCAAAGTTCGTGAGTAAACATTTTGCATGTTGTGTCAAATCGTTCTTGGCTTTTGTCTTCTATGTATCGTCTAGTCGTTCACAAAGCTTGACTGGCTCTAACGAATAGGCGCTGACAGTGTGACGTCAGATGAAACTTGAAACTACTCGTCTTGGTTTCAAAGTAATAGGATCAGAACACAACGTTTCTTTGCACGGAAACCAAATAAAAAAATGCATTTTTTATCTTTGCCTTTTAGTTTTAGTTCCAAATATGCATTTCACAATCTTCCGATACGAAGAGCGTTCACTTTAGTCCCAGCATTAAAGATAGGCCCCACTGTTTCCGCAGTCATGATTACCCTAAAAGACTTGCGTCTGGTTAATGTACGGCCTCAATTTCTTGTCCCATAACAAATTTGACTTTACGTCCCAATTTGAGACACCCGATTGTTATATTGGCCTTTCTTAAACGGTAATAAGCCAATTAAAATAACACGAAATAAGAAGGGGGAGGGGGGTTGACGATACTAGAAGCATGTTCTGCAGAAACAAGTCACGTGGAGCTAAGATGGCGTGCAAGATAGCCATTTGAGCCAATCTGACGTCACTACTATCGTAGTCTATTGTCATTATGTGATGCAACAGAATCGATCCCAACTTATTGTGAAAGAGATAAACGAATCAAGTCCTTTACAAATACCCTACGGTAAAAATGAGAAAACGTACTTACTAGCCTTTCAGGATGCAACTTATTTCTTACAAAAAATTTGAGTATTTAAATGATGACCTCACAAATTATCTTCGGGAAAGCCGATTTTTTCTTATAACACAGTGTAACCCAACCTATAAACACCCGCACACGAAAGAATGGGTTGAAGACTCATTTCAATAGTGTGTAACAACGACTAAAATTAGTAAAATGTCTGAAGGAAACACTATTAAGTTTTTTTCATCCATAACATTATAAGGAAGGTCCAAATAACAAGGTTTTGACAGAAATGTTTCAAATTTTAAGGACGCATCTCGGCTTCAAGCAATCGTTTAAGAATTTGGGCATACTATTTCTAGCGAGGAGTAGAATTCGGGGCTGGGAAATATGGCCGAACGTACTATATTGATAAAAAATATGGTGTCACTCCATTTACTGTATTGGGCTCCTCTTGATGTCCCAATTTGGAAGGGCAAGTGATGACGTCACAAAACAAAAAATGTTGAAAATAGCAAGATTTGACTACAGATATCTGAAGGAAACTCTGGAACAGGCTGTTTCCCAAAATACCAGACTTGTAGTGTACAGAGTGTTTAAGCTAAACGTGCTTGAATTTCAAAAATCTCTAGTTAAAACTAGGTTCCTTACGTTAGGAACCAGCATCAAACAGTAAGGTTTCGTTAGAGAGATTCAAAACTTTGAAAGCAGATATCTCGGTGTTGGGAAAGGACATCACTCTCAATTTTAGCCATAGAAGTTCTTACTAAAAGGGCAACATGAAAATTGAGTATTTTTTTCCATAATTCAAACGTTTTAAAACTCGTGACGTCAGACGTTTTCTCTGCAAATCAGGTAGTGGTGGTGCGTGAAATTCTCATAAAGTCATAATTGTATCAATCTATAATGGCACGATGACCACCGCTACACAATTCTGAGTTATTCGCCTCAATTTAACCAAGGCAACAATCCAAGCTCCCCTTCGGGTCTAGGACTTGAGGTCTCCTTTACCTTATAAAAAAACTCCCAAAGAAAATTTTAAGAAGGGCCAGTAGGCAGATAATCCTTTGCCAACCAAGTGGCCAGTTTAGCATTGAAAAGTGGCCCGTGACTTTCACCTGATACGTCTTTTCATACTTACTCTTCTAGACTATGATTCCTGCTAGCTTACCATAATTAAAATACCATATTTCACGTTCGTCAATATAAAAAAGGCGCCTCAACTCAATCAAATACCCACTTTAAACGTGTTGCTTCTAAACGTTGTGTTGATAAACTTGGGAGCTCAAGGTTCGTATTCGCCTCGAGTAGTGACAGTATGCACTAGGGGCGCCAAGGGCGCTGTAACCCCACTTGTCTTAAAGATCAAATTTTTAATTCGTCCAAATCCGATGAGAAAATTTGGGTGTCGACTAGGAGGAAGTGGCTGGCTAGTTCTTTCATGGGACTGCTTACCCTGTTCTTCAGATCAATCTATAACAAATGGTATACAACGGAGGAATCGGAACACTTCAAAGACAAGAACAAAAAACTTTCTTTCTTATTTCTAAATGGTCATAAAACTAACAATTGTCAACTATATCATCACGCCCACGCCCTATCGTACCTAAAAAACCCTCAAGGTTTGCTTGTCGCGGGCTAGAGAATAAAACTTTCATCATTGACACAATCGACTGCTTGTTGTTTACAAATCTAGCTATTTTCAATGTACAGCACCCCAAATGAAATATCCCACGGTCTGAAGTTGTAACTAGTTTTTAAGGGGTTGCCACAAAACTAGATATAAATTCAAGGTGTTCACAGACTTAGACGAGAGCTTCCAAGGAGAAACAGTTTTCTTTCCCAACTCCCAAAAACGAATACTAAGGTAGGCCTTGACATCTGGGAATTACTACATCTGCTCTTGGAACAGGAAGAACTATGCTTGTTAAATATATACGTAATAAAAAGCAATTCTTCCTCCGCAGAGCTTCAAGGGAAGTAGCAGCTTATTCTATACTTTGAGATACAAACAGCAAATAGACGACGAGTAAATTACCTGTGTATTCCCACCGAATAATTTCAGAATCATATTCACTGTTTAATAAACTGGGATCGATCATACTCTACAAGTTCTCCATTCTGGCCCAAAAACGACAAAAAAATTTCCTACGTCTTCGTCTTTTGACAGCGATGTCCAGGTAGTCCATAGCTTCACAATTGCAATACAAACGATAATGTCCCCTCAGCAAATAACACGTGACCAAAACAAAACCGACCAGCCCCTCATCGGCCTAAGGATGTTTCACAATCTACTCCTTCAGCTTCAAGGAGTGCTCTGTCTCTCATGAGTTGTAGTGCCAGCCAGCAAACTGCCTGCAGATGTCTGGTCATCAACTTCACAAGTCTTCCTCTACAATTGACATGATACAATACACGTCCCACATTCTCCTCTCGACTTGACCCTGACCTTCATGGCTCTTGTGTTCTCAGTCACAACTTGTGTTCTCAAAGTCATCAATAAGCTACTACCCTTAAATCTGAATCACTATACTTTCTCCGTGATAAACGATACCTTTTCAATCACCAAAAAAACTGACACAACACTAAAGTGAATATTCAGCTAAAAACCAAAACAAACTTAAAATACCCTCCCCATCAGCCACTAAAACAATCGAATCCTTGCCTATCAGTTGTCATTCAGCTCGCAAATTCGAGACAATAGATCTGCCATGAATTCACTCAGTTTGTCACAAAGATCACTCAGATGCTCCACTGAGCCACTTAGTGCAATGTACCTTGATTTTCCAGTCATTAAATACCGCGTGTAGATAGCAACGATAGTGTCCAACTCATCGTCCTTCCTCCCAATAAAATCTGACCAACTCTGATTTCGGTAAGCTTGCAAGATCCGCAAAGCTTTCAGAAAATGTTTTTTCTTCAATAAATCTACCATGTATTCGATCGCTCCTTCGGCTGAAATGGGCGAATGAAATGTAACGTGGGGATGTAATTCTCCATCTGTATCAGCCTGACTACAACATGCTGCTATCTCATCGTAAGCCTGGAAAAGATCTTGTGAGTAGTCGCTGACCTAAAAAGAGCCAAGAGTAAAATATATTGCTTTACGGAGAATAGAAATGTTGAACTGCTTCTTTTAAGGATACCAAAGAAAGACAAAACGTGTCACCACCACGGTTCGATCTTCGAAGTGAAACAAGAACCTACTATAAAAGTTATTCGGCTTACTAAGCTTTGCAACTAGATATCTTTGTACTAATCAATTACCACAGGCTAAAAGTCGTTCCTGGATAAGGGGTTAGTAATTTGTATGTTTTTGAACACCGGGAGCCTAATTTATAAGACTGAAGCATAGCGAAATACTTAACACGCTATTGATAGAAAGGGGCTGAGCGGCTATTAACAGTAAGAGACTGCGCGACTATTAACAGAAAAGGGTTGCGCGCGACTGTTAACAGAAAAGGGTTGCGCGCGACTGTTAACAGAAAAGGGTTGCGCGCG
>JAAAKL020017476.1:0-10592 GCA_010016065.2 Carybdea cf. marsupialis auct. non (Linnaeus, 1758)
CCTTTCATGTGGCAAGTGTCTTGCGTCATTTGCTCCATTTTCACCGAAATTTAGTAAAAGTTTAACTTCTATTTGTCCATGATTGTAGTATGAAGACTGTTTCTATAGATACCTGTAGATGATCCTTGGTAACATAAGGTGTGTTTATTGGAAGACCATGAAGAGGGCCAAGTTTATCACCATACGACTGGAAAACGACCTTGAAGAACGTAAAAAGTATATGATCAAGATCATAAACAGACAAGATTGGAAACATGCGTGAAGAAAATTATAATTTTGATTAATTCACTGCCTGCTGTAGACCACCAAACAAAAAGTTCATGGTTTGGAAGTTACAATTTGACGGAAACTGAACCGCACAAATTTAGCAATAACAAATGAAGTAATGATAACCATTTTTAAACCAAAGTTTCTAATCACAAGCAGCTATGCTTTAAGTCTTCGTACTTTACTTGACTTGAATGCTTAGGCATGTTTGCCCCTTGCTCTCTCTGCGTTCCTACTACGCCAATCTCGCCTGTCCCAGCACTCGTAACTTTAGGTCCACATTTGGCACTGCCGGCCTAAAAGCCGACCTGGGGCATCTAAAGACGGCAATTTCATGCCGACCTCAGAGAGGCCACATATTGGCTCTCGGTATTGCCGACCTTCAAGGGTGACAACTTGAAATTGACAATCACTTAGTTGTTTCTGCACGAAATGTGGCTGTCTGGTCTTCCCTGCTTTGTTTTGTAGTGTTAAAAACCCATGGCGTCAGCAGTGCATAACTTACAGATGGAATAAACGAATGCGCACAAAGCGCGCGCGCGCGAGATAATCAACGAAATCAAGTGCCTTAAAATTAAAAGTTATCTACCAACCTCATTCACTCTGGAATCTTCAACTTCCTTGTACACATGAACATCTAGTGAATATCCTGAGTCGTTTGACAGGAAAAGACGCAGAGGTATCTTTGGACCATCTGGAGTTAACCTACGACAGTAATAAATTACACCCATGAGATCTGCTTCCTATTTCTTAAACTGTTCTAATGTATATATCCTTTAACATAGAAATGTAAACTGTATATCGAAAAAATAAACAGATATGATACACATATCATCATATCATTATACCATAGATATGATACAAATATCATCATATCATTATACCATAGATATGATACAAATATCATCATATCATTATACCATAGATATCTTATCACGAATTATGTTGCAAATAATACTTCTACAAAGTCATTCCTATGTAATAACAGAAAGCTAAATACTTTTAAAATCTGTCAATATCTTGCACTAAAGTCCAAAGTACTTACCTTCGCTCTTTAGTTACTCGATGGAGGTGTGGAACGTAAGATCCCCCCCCCCCACACACACACACAAACATTCACTTCAACTCCTTTTTACGAGATCAAGTCCCATTTAAAGAACACTCTGAAAATCGCCTTATATCAAGTATTTAAAAAAAGACAATCCCTGTAATGAGATTTGATGGCTGTTACTCTTTCACACTATTTTTTGGAAATACATTCCACCAAAAAGCTGCACAAAGCACACCTGTATTTCAACTTCACATCTTGCTGCAGCTGCATGGTAGGGTGGTACAGTTCAATAAATCTTCGTCAACGAAAAATGAAAAACCTTGCAGTGCAGTAGTTTTATCCCTGAATATGTGACTTAGAATATGTTACACCTTCCTGATACCGCTACAACAAAGCTGATTTGTCCACATACCTAATCATCATCTTCATCTCTGCTTGGAGGACACGTAAACGCCACAGACGAACACCATGACGTAAAACAATGGCTCTGATACTTTCTTCAATCTGAAATGTAAGGAAAAGATGATTTGGACAGTGTCAGTGATGAAACATAAACAATCTTACGTCACTAAGACTACAAATCTACTGTGTGCATTTCTATTATGAAGTTCGTTAAGAAATTGGCACTGGAGGCTACAATTAGGTTATGGGACAATTACAATCAGGGTGAAAAGTAGCATATATGCGATAGACATTCCCCTTCTGAGCAACTGAGCCTGATAGCTTCTTTATGACGCCAAAGGTAAAAGCTTCAGGCAACAAACGTCAGAAGCTGCAAAGAAGCATCAATCAAATTAAAACATATAACGCACTATTTAAACAGATGCCTCGAAATAAATCAAATGCCTAGTTGTCAAACAGATTGGGGCTTAAACAAACACCAAACTGCGAGAGCGTTGACGCCTGCTCATATCTGGTATACAAACTACCAAACGCGTGGAATTCTCCAAATGATAAAGGAACAAATCAGTTAAAGAACTTATCACTATTTGTACGGCAATGTACACTCCTATGATGCTGTAATCAAAATCGCAAGACGTACCTTTGGTGGGTCTATTATCACCGTTGGAACAAAGTTGAGAAAGAGATGGTTGCAATCCGTCCTTTTTGACTGTCAATACACAATATAAAAAAAAACAATCAAAAGTTTCGAAACAGAATGGATGACGACAGCTACCAAACCGTTTAAGATAAGTTAACTCAAGTCACTTAACTTGGATATGTTGCAAACAATCAAAGCAAGTTTGTATTTCCACGGTTCCACTGGACAACTTAAAACATGCATATAAAAATTAACATTTGAAAACAAAGCTAGGAAATAATTTACTGTGCAAGATCATTCTTCAATAAACAGTTGTGCCATAGCTATCGGTGCAAAACTATAATTACAAACTTGATCTCGCATCTCTTACTTATTCCCAATAAACAAGAGGTTATTTCAAAAAGCTCTAAATTACATTTCGTGTAAGTAATTAAAGATATAAAATGTCCACTATTCAACATCAACTGGTGTGTTTCGAGATCGTCTGTTTTACTTGGAAAATGACACATCAAATCAAAGTGCGTAACTCAGTATGAGTATTCACAGTGGTTCGGAACTAGAAAGGCAGAAGTGAAGGCAAAGAAGCAGCTGGTTTAAAATCGAAGGGTTAAGAGAATCCAAGATTCGAGTCCCTGTCCAAGTGTAATATTCTACAGCAAGGTATGGTCTGTGCTTCAACGTACCATGGAGGATAATCGGGATGTGGTGGTAATCGCCAAAACACGAATAGGTTTTATGAGACTACTATGTGTCTACACTCTTCACTGAGTGGATGATTAGGAAGATATTAACAGGAGGCTAGATCTGCGAGGTAATTATAAATTGTCATCTTAAAGGGCTTTATAAATTGAGTATGGCCGACTGAACGTCAAAATGGGCATTGCTTTTACCCTAAAGAAGACATTTGTGATGTCACTACGTCGATCACTATTACCCATACCAATAAGAAAGAGCTTATACTCTTGACTAGAATGCATGCTATAGTTCTAAATGGTTGGGTCTTGAATTTGTGAACATCTAAGATGTAAAGCATTTTCCGCGTAAGTTTAAAACTACATACCACTTGACTGATGGCAACCTCTAGCTCATCCAAAGCTTCTAACACCTGTATCTCGCTAGCTTTCTCTAGATACTCAAACGATGCTTCCTGAAAGAGACGTGGCAACAAATTACGATCTGAATATGACAACAAAATGCGATTACTTGCCAAGGGAAGTGAAAATGTTGAAAAAAATAAAATTTTCAATAAAATACAAGAGTTCGAGAAGACGATGAATAGGATGCAATTGTTAAAAAGCATTTTAGCTAATCATGTGACATTGGACGAGATAAAATACGGTGCTATCATACAGGGTCAGACAAGGGTTTGAATTGAAACTGCTTTAATGTTACATCCCCTCAACCTCGCTTTATTGTTTATGCTTTAACCCATTCACTTATTCATTTATTGATTCACTTATTCATATATCTATTCATCCATTTATTCATTTACTCATTCATTCATTGATGCATTCAAACATTCATTAAATCATTCGGCAATATACTCATTTACTCATTCATTCATTCATTGATTATTCACCCATATATTAAAATATGATTCCTTCTCTACACAATGTGCATGTCAATTATTTACAACGTCTCTCATTAATAAGCAACAGTGTAGGCACATGTGACTTTTTTGCCTTGGAGTAAATACATGATGACGATGAAAGTGCATTGGTAAGTGACCAGTAACATTGGAATCATCTTTTCCTACCATCATAAAATGGCTCACGTGTATTAACACTTTACTATGCCTCTCATCGAAAAACTTCAGGGGCAACAATAATTATCCTGTTGGAACAAGGCAAATTCACTATAATCGTCGGCCCCGGATGGTCATAAATCTCAACTTGGCGAGGGATTCCCTCCATCGGAATCTACCACAATACAACAACTGAGATCAATAATTGAATGTAGTAGTTTCCAAACTCTTAGTCATGGTGACCCAATTCAAGAGATAACAATCAAGTGATGACCCCAACACAAAAAAGTAAATTAAAACGTCGAATTCCTACTTTCCTACCTTATTTTAACAAAACTTTTAAGTACAAAATGAATTCGCTATTTCGTTCAGTTTTATTATTCTGTACCATCAATAAACTTATTTTAACAGTCATTATATACTTGATGGGCACGCTCGTCTCTCTACTCCAAATTTTCCATTACGGGGTTCCCTTTCAAACAACACCACAATAATGGTGCTAGCAACATCGATTCTCTTCCTTTTCTTGCTCTCAATGTCAACATAGTTGAAAAAGGTACGCATGCGCATCTTGATACGGCAAGGTTATCATACGTATGGTATTTCATCATTTCTCGATGCCTATGCATGTAAAATACCCCCACAACTGTTATGGTTAGAGAGTCCGTAAATAATGTATAGGCTCGGACTGTGAGAATAGTGCCGACATAACAGCTTTAGAAAAAGCGATTTTGACAAAGGCTCGCGACCCATAGAAAAATGATTGGCGAAACAGGGTCGGCACTCCAAGTTTAGGAACCGCTGATCTAACGGGTCTAATCAGAAGAAGCAGACAAAAACATGCACATGAAAGAACAAGTCTATATAAAAAGAAAGCATCAATCACATTACTCTACACTTTGTTCATAATTCGTTGTATAGAAATAGAGTAAAATGAAGTGACAAACAGCGCTACAATATTCCCATTACAATAACACAAAAGCTGATACCTTGGTCAATAAATCTGTATGTCTGACAATAGATCGGATAAAGAAACGATGATCCGTCACTTCCTGGTTGTCTCTGGTCTATGTGTGAAAAAGATAAGAGGGTTGTTAAATAATAATCCGGCAAATGATAAACTGTCATTTATCATTACTTCACGATAAAACTGATTATCAGTATCTCAGTCTCCTGCTTTCAACCTTGAATTGCTCTTTGGAATTGGGATCAAATTACTTTTCACTTTGCACATCATTAAGATTATATGACATTTAGTCCAAGCTGGCCACCAAAGTCCAAAATTTGGGCGGGAATAAGTTTGCCGGCGAAAATTGTAGTAAATAAGCGGGCGACGTAATTAAAATCAAAAGGGTCCACCATAAAACTCGTAGCTACTCCGCACTGCCCTAATACATTCGAAAAGGGTTCTTGCTAATGGATCCAATTTCCACCATAGATAAAAAAAACAGGCGACATAAGAGCCTGGTCTTAAACGGCAACTTTGACAGCAATTGACCTTTGTCATCGAAAAACGCTAAGATTGTTTCCCTTGTAAAATGTATTTAGACGTTGTACATTACTACGGCCAAACTACCTGAAATAAACAGTAACACCATAAACTAGTTAACTAATAAAGGTAGTTAGGCCCTAAAAAAGAGCGCCCCCTTTTTTGGACTAATAGGCACTTCATCTGGCACCTAATAATATTACCATACCTATTACGTTTCATATACATACCCCATGGCCAGTGCAATAAATACTTGCTGTAACACATTCCAAGGCAAAAGGCATTGCAACATGGAAATATCGACGCGCTAAGTTAAATCTTAATTTCAAACCTTATTCTCTCGGGACACGAAGTAAGTCCTAATTACCACTTGGCCTCGTTTGACACTTAACCGAATTCATGAAGATGTTCACCAATAATATTTTATTCGGGTCGCCTCTGTACATGCCCAAAGCTATTACCTTATTGCCACTTAATAATTGAGAACCGCCTTTGAATACCCTAATACATTTTATGGGAGATTTTCTTTTGCTTTGCTGCTTCATATGAAAATGTGGCGAAAAAGTGAGGACTGTGCGATAAAGCCTTCGCAACTTTAAGCGCTGAAAAGATCCAATTACCACGGTAAACAATCCTGTGTGACTGCAGATAACACAGAAAATTAGAACAAAGAGAAGTGTAAGGTAAGTTGTCACCGTGCAAGCTTTTACATAGTAGAAAGACTATCAATGAAAATTCTAAACAAAAAAGATGTCCCACAACTCTCGTGGAACAAAGCAAAAGTCTCTTGCTTTGCCGTTTCGCAGATGCAGTTTAAATACCTGACTTTGTTTGATAGTGGTATTCCTAACAACAATCGGGAAAGAAGATACCTTTTTGGCTGATCCAAAGTATAAATGAATATTCTGATTGGAACATGGCATTGGCTGTAGGTCAAAAAGCCTCATTCGGTTGATCTCAAGCTGGAAGGCTAATGCAGGTTCCATGTGCCTATAGATCTTGTCCTCTTCGAACTGCAAGAAATGAGAAATAGTTATACGGTTGGATGAATTTTCTGCAAAACACATCTTATGGAGTAAAGATTTTCAACACCAGGGGAGATGCTATGATTAAAATCATTGATACGTGTAAAACTGTAAGCTGCTGTAAAGTGGCAATGTCACTATTTTTGACGGGTACTTGAAAGACGTAAAAGATCCACGTGAAACATATGAGTTACGTAAGATACGTAAAATGCATCCATGGTCACCAAAAAAGCAGTTTTTCACTGTGTGTTCAAATTAGGCAGCAGTAATCTTTAGCCATTTAACCAGTCATTTCTGCCATTATCATAAATTAGCCTGTCAATATATTAAAAGGGTGCAATTCTGGAAACAATCTTCGCAAGAAGTCTTTGTGTCCACTAATGGTTCAAGGTTTGTGGATACATAGCCCCACAAAGCCGATGTGCCATTTCAACACGACCATGGTTCTCTACCAAATGTTAAGATGCACCACTAGGCAATACAACCATTACGTAAATTAAGCAAGAAGACACTTCCTTCCCCTTACGCAGCTTGTTCAATGGCAGAAAATGTCCACCTGTGTGCTTATTGTCGCGATTGACAAAGAGGCGAAGGAGAAATGGGGAACTGTGCCTCTCTGCGTTTCGGAACGGATTCTTTTGAGTAGCATTCTGTACAGGAACTCCTCCGACCAAAATACAAACTGCTTCCCTACCCAAAGATGTCTCCAAGAGATCCTGGCCAGTTGGACGTACTTATAAACAAGTATCACAATAGTCAACCCGAAACCGGAAGGTGAAAAAAATTAAACATTAACAGTAAATTTTCGTCTTATTTACTTTCTGTACGCAATAAGCATTAAAAAATAAATGAATCTGCAGTATTGTTCACTTACATGGCTTCTGGCTCTGAAGGTGAAAATAAGAGGAAATTCTCCCTAAAGGAAGAAGGCAAAAGGGCAATTAGTTACGTATCTCTTCACAAAAATCGATATAGAGTGAGAAGAAAAGCGTATGCGCGCTTTTTGGCATGATGGACGTGTGAAAAATATGAAAGAGATGGGTGTCTGATTTCTTATTCTTTTGTCAATCCGTTCAGTGTAATTTTTTCTATGTTCACGCTTTCGTTACAAGAAATAATTAGTTTCTCTTACGCACACTTACTTGGTTAGATACACTACATGGTACTTCGTGCTTGACCTATACGTCATACTGTTGCGTTTAAACATAATATCCCACACCCGTGAGGAAGTCTGTTGATAAGAAGATGGGTCCAAACGGGTACGGATCCAATTGGATCCGATCCCATTTCTATAGTAATTAGAGCTGAACAGTTGAGTTTGAAGTTCAACAGTCTGAATAACATAGATCGTTGTACAAGATTTCATTTATTGAACCCACAATGAGTGACGATAGTTACGGTTGAACGTTTACTGGTAATCACTGCATAATGTTACTATTTCTACTTCATTGACGAGCGTATGGATGTACATTACTCAATGATACTCTGATCAACACAACTGTTTCGATCTACGAAATCAGTTGACTTCGGTGTTTAAGCCACAACTGTTTCATTAGCCAGGTATGGCAGGCCACAGTCATCATAGAATTACCTCATGATTCTGGGTCCATCAACAATTTTACTTAGGCACTTTTCGACCTCAGTCAAATTGAAAAGTAGCAATGCCAGCAAAAGCAGCCTATTATATATTCATTTCTCTTATTAAAAAGTCTGCTGATGGTACAATAAATAAACACTCCATGTAATAGCAAAGGCGTTTTTTCTTAGTTCAAAATTAATTTTTCGTTTAAAACCTTGAAGAGCTTAGAGCCTCACTTCAACGGTTGAAATAAAAAACCCTCAAAAGAAATTGAAGTTCATGACAGACACTGTCTTCTGCACAAACCAGCATCCAGGATAATTCTATACAACAACCGAAGAGGCTTAGAACCCCTGCGAACCTGTTTGGTCTTCAGAGCAATAGTCATCTTCATTTGACGTATATCTCTTTATTCACTTATCTCTATACAAACGTAAAAAGCAATGCTTTTACGGAAACGTGACTCTTGACCTGAAAAATGGAAGAGCTGTCCCAACAGCATTGGTAAAGCCAGGAGACCAGGGCCTAACATACAGTAGTAACAGAAATAAAAAGAACTTTTAGTTAAAGAATACGATTGTCACTAGTTCGTTCGGTGAGGGCTTAGTAGTGAAGGAGCTGAGGTGTTTGTTTATCAATGTTCTTATAATAAAAACAAGAACTATTGTTAAGATTCACTTTGGATATCCTACATGTTTGCACTTGAAATCATTTCTAGCCTTGAACTACTCTACAATACCGGACAAATAGAACTTAAGTATTTACTAAATTTCGGTGAAAATGGAACAAATCACGCAAGACACTTGCCACATGCCCATTCCTGATATTATTTGTTTTCTAGACCTCTTCGCTTAGCAGCAGTGAGGTCTGATATGCAAGTCTCCATAATGCTTCTTTTCAAACTTTATAATATTTGGAACGGGGGTTTGAAAAATTTGCATATTTTGTAGTCCAGAATATTAGCTTAAATGTAAAACGTTAGAACTAGGAACGTTCAGTCAAGCAAAGACTATCAGGAAGGGGCAATTTTGAATCGTCACTCGAATAATTTCAGGTATCTATCGTCGGATAGCTTCTTTGTTTTTTAAAGTACGGGTGATAAATGAAATTGTGTCCTTATTATATGTAGACTTCGACTTCAACACTAGTATAACGTTCCTAGTCCACAAGTAGTAAGTCGATGAAGAGAGCGAAAAAATTCTGGAGGTATAGCAGTATCAAGTCAGAAATGAAATGAAAAAGTGAGAGAGTTACTTGGCATTGAGTTGACTATCACAGACATTATTCGCAAGAAACGAATGAAATGGTTCGGTCACATCATCCGTTTGCCAAACTCTCGCGACGTACGAGCTTCGTATCATGATGACTTCGCTTGCAAGCGCCCAAAAGGAAGGCCCCCAAAGCGTTGGTCTGACCAACTAAGATGGGACACTAAGCTGCCGATACTGACAGCTGAAAGGATATGTCAAGACAGAGAGAAGTGGCGAGATCAGGAAAAATGCGGCGACGCACTCTGGAGTACAAAATTAAGTCAAGTAAGTAAGTAAGTCATAGCAGTATAAATAGGACGGACAAGAAATGTAGTATTAATTGTACCTTGCATTCCGTGACTAATATTGTTACTCTCCTTATTCCTTTGTCATAAAGGAGGGCTCTCTATAAAGTAAAAATAGCAATTGAGATGGAAATGAATGCTTATACATTTATAAAGCTTTAATTACAAATCTCAACAAATGTTAACTTTTTTCATCATTCTTCTTTGTTACACACAAGTTTCAAAAGTAAATGACAACAAGGTATACTTTTATATTAGATTCTGATTTTTTGTTCTATTCTGCTTAACCACACAATACCACCCTATAAGATGCTAAACCTCAATATAATATACTACTTTAGACTACAATATAATATACTACAGTAAAACTTGTCATACTACGCTAAACTTTCTTCAACAATACTCCACCATATATCATTTTATATTCATATCTCATAACATAAAATATTATACTATATTCTTCTATACTACACCATAACATATCTTACTTTACTACACCAAACTATACCATACTATACTATGCTACACTGTATTATACTATACTACACTATACTAGACTAGACTAGACCATAACGTAATATTTATGTACTACATGAATTTTACTATATCACACTATACTACACCAGATCATATTTTACGTTACCATACTTATACTGTACTACACCATACTACAATGTACTATATTACAATATATTATACTACGCTATGCTTTGTTCAACAATTCTACACTATACTATATCATTTGATCAAACTATTCTAAACTATTCTATACCTTACCTTAATACTATTCTTCCAACAGTTAACATTATGACAAGTAATGCACATAGACAATGTAATGAC
>JAAAKL020017477.1:0-10592 GCA_010016065.2 Carybdea cf. marsupialis auct. non (Linnaeus, 1758)
GATTTTAAAGATCTTGGAATCACAAATGTAGATTATATATTGAAAAATATGGTTTTTTGTGTAATTCGACCCACTTAATTATTATATCTTTTGTAATAGAAGTAAGGAGTGGAAGAACCCAGCACTTGCAAGCCACTGAAATTACATGTATTATAAGCAAAAGCCAATATTCCTACAACTGACATTCTTTTTTGGCGGCATACTCAATTTCGAGCGTAGCCTATTGCCCAGCCAGATTGAGCAATGAGATTATTTTTTGGAGAATAAAACTGCACAAAATAGCGAAAACATTTTATTGCTGATAAGCCTTTTTGTCAGTTGGGTATAAGTTTCATTGATTTCTTCTCAATTTCAATTCTGACAACTTTGTACTCTGAGGAGCGTTAGACGAAAAAAGACTTTCAGCACTAAAATGGATTAATAATATGTGACAAAAAATTGAAGTTCAACAAATATAACTATTATCACTGTTACCATTTTTTTAACTTGTCATAATTCAGTCATACTTCTCTTTTTCTATACATTTCTATTGTTAGCTGTATCTCTCAAAAAGGTTAATATCCACTCATTCATTTTACTGACTCCATGCTGTAGGCGAAACACTGAGCGTATTTTATGATGTAAGTAAGTGAAAAAATGGCAATGAAGTTTAAAAAAACACAACCATCGTTAATATCTGTTTGTTATGCCTGGATCCTAAACTCTGCAGCAAGTAGTCTCTTGTTGCATTTATCTATCTTCTGAGGCATGAAGTGGCATTAAGGACAATTGCTGATTTTTTCCTATCGTGTCACCCAGACCGTAACATCTGGCGTGATGATGAAGATTATCCTATTCCCACTGTAATATCCGAAGAACAATTACAACCTGAGATGATAATTAATTCCAATACTCTAATTGCATTTCTGAAGTTACGGTCAGCTTTGGAACAAGTTTCAAATTGGACCATGGTCGCAAACCTGTATAGTATAGACGAAACGTTGTCTGAAACATAGTTTCCTTTTTTGGCGTAATATTCTTTATTGCTTGTTGGTGTATCAATCACCTTATCACAATAAAACTAATAGTATACCAACAGCTGGCGAGGACTTATCTTGTGAACAAGTCTATCTAGTTACAATTGCAATCACATATTTATGCTATGCAAAGGAAGATAAGAAGCGGCCTGAAACAAATCTCAAAACTTGGTCGGGGACACAATACCCATTTTTGTAGAGGGTACTTCGATACTATTAGCACAAAGACGATAAATTGAAGTTTACAAAAACTATCGTCTAATCCCTATGGCATTGCTTGGTCTGGCCTATTCGGACACGCTGTTACGAAATGCACATCAACAGCAACTGTAGAGCAACGTCGAATCTTCTATGCTTTTTACATCTACAACTTTCAAGACATAAAACTTCAATACGCTGATTTCAACCATTTTCGTGAAAGTAGTATCCAATTCTCATCTGCGACGTAAACAATCCATGAAGAATATCCCCACAGGGAGCTTCGCTAAGTAAGCCAAAAACTTCGTCAATGATTGCCGATTATTTAAATTTGAAAGAGGCTAATTACTATCCCAAACTTGTCTTTGGTGTCTTGTAACCAGCACACAGTTGTACTAAGTGTATAGCACAACTCGGTAAACCGCCACTATCTATAATCACAATATGATATGTGGTGAATTGCACAGCCCACTTTTGAAAAATTCTGTACAATTTCCACTTTCACCGTAACTACCCATCCCCCTCTTATGCTAGCACATCACGGCACCCTTTCTGTACCAAGAGCGCCCATAACTCTTCTCAGATTTGGAATAAAGAAACGAAGATCGCAAAACATCGAAATAGGAAAGAGAAGGAATAGTGCTTGATTTTAAGATGGATTTGGTTTCTAAGAGGGTAGAGGCAACTGTGGCGTTACATAGATTCAGAGCTGAGTTGGTTTGGGTTTTTTTGCTGTTTTTAAACCGTCGCTCAATACAAGGCAGGGTTGCCACTTCAAGGTAATGAGTTACTTTGAAAGAAGTAGAAATAATAAGTAGACAGAAATATAGATTTAATTAGAGACAAAAAAAATTGAAGAGTTCCAAGAAGATGGCGACTAGATTTGGAAATGTCGAGATCATAAGTAAGAGGAAAGCAGTCTGATGACAGAGAGTTTCAGATTTTGGTAGTCCTAGGGAAGAAACTGTTAGCATAGAAATTTCTGTTTGTTTTGGAAATAGTAACTGAAACGTTATGCCGAAATTTTAAATACCGAGTAGACCTTGACCTGATGAGGGTGGGAGGAACCAACTCAGTCAACTCAGTTTAGTTTAGAAGGATGTAGGAAGATTAAACTTACCGTTGATTGAGGTTCATTAGATGGAAAGGGGGGGTTTCGATCCCCATTATTTCTTTTACCCTTTTTTTTTGTTAACGTTATTTTCTGAGTGCTTTCCAGTCAGGAGGACACTGGTTATTGATTTTCTCCAGAGATGGATCTAAGTAGAACAAATGAGATTACATAAGCAATTTCGTTCGTTATGGTTTGACCTTTAATAAAGTCGCTGTTGAATTGGGGAAGGGGGTATTCGGGAATTATGATCAGGCGTTTACCCTTACCTCCCTTACAGATAGATTGAGTACCGTAGCGCAATGTAGTCAAATTTGTTTTTCTACTACTACTTCTGCCTTTAATAGTAGAGTAGTACGCATTTTTATGCCCTTAAAGTATACTTACGAGAAATGATATCTATCGGTCCCCTATTTTGGGTAACCGGGAATAAAAGCTCTAACCTAAGGTGTATAGGGCTAGTTAAGCGAAAAGAGGTATGGGATCCCATCTATGGCAGATTAAAAAGGTCACTATCTTAAGTATAGATTATGCTATTATACGCCAATGCGTGTTGAGGCTGACCTGTCGTCTTCTTAATTTGTTCAGGTCATCATAGCCTTCATAATCTCAAAACTGAATTCTTGTGAAAATATATCGGCTTTAAATGCGACGGTGTTTTTGTCGAAAGTTTCTTTTCAAAACTACTGCAACAAGTATTTCAGCCCTTAGACTAAGAAACAAAATTAGTCCCTTACGTTTACCTTAAAGTTAAAAGTGAGATGATATAGGAATGCTAAATCTTCATCTAAGGGACGAAGATAAGGGCCTACGATAATCCATTTAAGAAAAATGCGAAAGAAAATTATTGTTCAGTCATCCGAGGCTGAACTGGACCAAACACGAAATGAACTAAGCTTGTCCTTTCCTGTACATCTAGTTTTTACACTGCACCGGGTATTTGATTTGTTTTGTATGTAGGACGTGAACTCGATTTTCCAACGCCTTGGAGCTTCACTTAAGGAAATTGAAGGATCCAGATCGAATCGCCAGTTCGTTCTAGTTATTAAAGTTAACAACGAATCAAAGAGGCTTTTCCTGCATAGTTTGGTGCAAATATCGAGTTGTGCTTGTCTTCTTTGTTCATTTTACACACCCTCGGTTCCCCTCTTGGCCCCCAAGCCCCTCAGATGTGTTGTGCTTCGTTGCCCTGCGTTTCGTTGGATTCACTACGTTTTTCATTTCGTATGCAGCTGCTAACCTCAGTTTGCTACACTTCACTCTAAACATTGAACGAGTCGTTGATGATGTGAACGCCATCCATTTCGCCTTCTGTACGGTCCATGTCGTTGTTTGACATTAGCAAATTACCATGTTATGTCTTTACTCTAAGCGTTCGTCAATAAGATAGTCAAACATGGCTTCTGGCAACGGAGCATCATGCATGGAACTGGCTTTGGAAGGGGAACGAATGTGTAAAAATGGAGATTGTAGAACCGGTGTATCGTATTTTGAAGCGGCTATTCAAGTTGGAACAGAAGACTTGAAGACATTGAGCGCTGTCTATAGTCAGCTTGGCAATGCTTACTTCTATTTACAGGAGTACGAAAAAGCGCTTGAGTTTCACCGGCATGATTTGACGTTAGCAAGAACATTGAGTGATCGACTCGGGGAGGCCAAAGCCAGTGGAAATTTAGGGAATACTTTGAAAGTGTTAGGAAAATTCGATGAGGCCATAGTATGTTGTACGAGACATTTAGATATCTCAAGGGAATTAAGTGACAAGGTAAGTCCTGCTCGTTTTTCTTTAACGTTAGTATTTGTGAGTGATGTTAGGTGTCATTTTTGAAGATGATGGTCAACAGCATGAATTTCATGAGGTCACGTATTTGTCATTTAGAAGATTGACAACCCTTAAAGTTCTCTCCTTTTGCAGTGTTGGCCGAACTAGCCGAAAGTAGTTCTTACAGCTTTAAGGTTTGATTTTTGCAGTTTCTCCAAAGAAGAGCGCGATGTGTTTTGGCCGTGGAGTTTCGCGCTCGTCGCGTTGGGCATCGCTACATGATTCCTTGAATGAGGTGTGCAAACATAGTTTTATCTTGAGTAGGCCTATACATTTGACTTATCCCTCCTCCAGTCATGTAGCACCCAACACAGCTTAGTTACGGTTGCATTGAAGTAAAGTCGAGTACTAATGTCCTTAAAGCGTTGAAACCTATATTAACGCTAAATTCTGCTATCGAGGCCAGATTTCAAAATTCACCATTGCCATGATTTTATCGCTTTAATAATAGGCAGGAAAACACATCACCCACTGAAATACAGGAAATTCAAGGGTGTCTAGCTGTGTTGAGGAGCATTTACTTGGGTGTCCTGCTAGCAGTGAAGGCGTGAGTGCTAGGGGATCTGAAATTGAGAAGAAACGAGAATAGAAGTTGCCCAATCGTACCATCCCGACAGTGCATAATATGTGTTTCTGACTAAGCGCAAAATTAAAACTGAACTCGGCCAAAAAGCACGAAGATATTGTATAGAACTTTGCGGAGAGTAACGGGAAATGGTAGGGACAGCTAGCTTAAATTTCCTCCCGCAGAATTATCATATATCAAATTCATTGATTACTTATTTCAGTCTTGAGGTAGGCCCCATACCAACCTGGTCTAAAAGAAGAGATCATTGTCTATTATGTTTCCTGAAAACAGAGGAAACTCGATGCATCAAAGCGACTTTATCCTCATTACCCCCAATGTAATAAAGTTGCAAGTGATTTTAAGACAGTCTTCCAGTTGCGAGCTACGAAGATGCGACAATTCAAGGAAGTGCAGCCTTTTTATTACAGATAGTGTTATATTGTGCTTCAGCACCCGAAAATCGAAAACTGTTCAACCGAAACTAGCCCAGTTCCCGGCATCACACAATAGCCATGACATTACAAAGCGAATGCTTCTAATGTATCATAAGCGCTTGTATATTCATTCTATGGTGATGATGTATTTATAATGTGGAGTTTAATGGAGGTACTCTGAGAGAAATTAACGTTAAGAAATGTTTGGTTTTTAGTAGTATCGGTCATTATTGCTTGATCAAGTTATCAATAATTCAGCTGCAACAATCATTATTATGAACAGATGTGGGACGATGAATAATGATAGAGTGAAACTACCATACAAAAATCAGTGAACTTATTTAGTAGTGGTGGAAAGGCAGTAGCTCGTTTGCCGTGCCGGTATATGATTTTCTCAGAGATATGGATTGTTAATTATTACCTTTCTATTTACATATTTGTAGTTTGCTAATAATTGCTGTTAACGCGCTTATGGTAGGACCTATTTTATGATTTTAAGGTAAATGTTCTCATAATGGGTATCTTACCGTCATCAGCATCAGCAGTATGACTATTTCCTGTAGAGAACTCAGCCTGTCACAGTATCTCCACCGTGATTCACAGAGACCCACTAACAATCAGTGCCATATCATTTCTGTATGCCATCCTATTTTAATCTTGTTAAGAATGGAAAGGATTATTAACCTGTGTGTATAGTTATGAACCAGAAATTTTATCCAAAAGCAATCATTCCCAATGTGTGTAAAATGAAATGTGCAGCATTTTCAGAGGTTGTTTATGATAAATTCACCTGTAGCTGAATCATAAGGTGGCAGAGTTCACGGGTTTGATACTCAATCAGATTAGTTGTTAATATGCATCTAAGCTGTGGTAGCATACTGGCACATTGAACCAATTCCTGCAGCCACACTTTTTAGACACAGAAGAGACCAACAGCTAGCTTTTTTACTTACGATAAAAACATGCTTGTTAACTTTAGTTGGAGAACTCCATTTTTCAGATGTCAGAAAATTGTGCCCAACTGATGATTTTTGACGGCAAACTCATTGAATGTAGTGCCTTTTTTAGGCATATCTATTTTGCTGAGTCAGAGCCATACTTATCATCATTCAGTCTTGTCCCACTTTTGGGGGTTGAACTTCAATGATCCTCATCCATGTTTCTTGCTTCTGTAGGTCTGTTGATTCTTCTTCCACCTGTATGTATTTTCCTTGCCATGATTGCCTCAGTCATGCCTATTGCTTATTGCACTAAATTCCCCTTCCAACCCTGTGAATGATTATGGCCATGATGATTTTCCACTACTTCGCAGAGTTGGCAAGAGTTCTTTTCAAGAGATCCATAATTTATTAAGTTTCTTTGTATTAATTTGATGTGGAAAATTCCATTGTCTCTTCATTGTCTGCAGTAGATGGCTGCCCAATGCATTATTAAAATAAACAAAAAGAAGAAGAGGAAGAAATTAACATTATTGAGCACATACATACTTTGATGTTTGATTGATGGTCGATATTTGTCATGTCTCGAGTTTTGATGTTTGAGTTTAATGACAAAGAGATGTGACATTACAACAGGTGTATATACATGAGTACTCAGGCAAACACACCCTACCAATCATGGAATACGTAGTAGCCCAATAAACATGAATGTGTATGTTGCTGTTGGGGATCAAACCTTTGACATCTTGCACCAAAGGTACTGACTCGACCACTACACTAAATAGTGCAACATTTAAGGCAACAATCAGATCCTAATCATCACTACCATCAACAACCATTTTTTTATTTGAATATCATTTTCTTCAGTTTAGTCCCATTTTCACATGTAAGTAGTCATGCAGACACACTTGCAAACACGGAATAACTAGATGTAGTGTACAAGTTCTTCCGTTATCTGCCACGTGCTCCAAGCATACTGCCAAGTATGGTTATGTATGATTACATGAAAGCACTCCTGCATTTTAATTAATCACAATACTACACTGGGTAAATATAAATGAATATGGTGCTGGCAGGGATATAACCCTGGACGTCTCATACTGAAAACGTTGACTCAACCACTGCAGTAAATAGTGCAGTAGTTAGTCTTCTCAACAATCTGAGAAGTCTATACGTAATTGTCACCCCATTTAAAAAGTTAAAAACTACAAAGTATTGACACTAAATATTTATATATACATGTATATAGGCGGATAGGTGTTATATATAAACACATTTTTGAAGACGTTTTGTTCAGTTTGACCTTTCCACTGTTACATTCTTGCTTTAAATCCTAAACCGATTCAAATGAAGTACACCATGGGTTGATTATCACAACCATTCAAAACAGATACATGCAAATTTTACATTATGCACACCTGTGCTGATTTACAAGAACAAAGGAAACAAGCCAAAAGAGGTATCTAAAACAGAGTGGCATTATTGTGTTTACAGACAATGTGGGTACTTGTCTGTACCTAAACCTGAAATCACCAGTAGGGCATTTTGGAAAAGAAATGAAGATAAAAAGGAAAAGGAATATACAGTAATGAGTCAGAGAGAAACACAAAGTAGAATTCTTTTGAGAGAAAAATAGGAACACCAACTAAACAACTAACTGACTGACGTTCCGTGTCGAAGCTAATCAATTAACTTATATGTGTCATGTCTCTGCAGAAATGAAGGACTTTCAGTTTTCCAATAGCAGACTGCCTCGTCAATAGCCTGAAATTATTTCACAAAATTGCAGTGGTATAATTAAATAGTTTTCTTTCTGACAGAATAAAGACATTGGATGTGTGACCTATGGTTGCTGTACATAAACATTTGCCCAGTTTATTTTAGCAGAATAGGGATATTACATAATATTGAAAATGATGATCACACTGGTCAGTTTAGTTGTATTGTATCATTGTAGCTTTATAGTAAGACAGATATCACAATAAAAATGCACAACTGGTCCCACAAATTGCCTACACTTTCTTATAGGAACTTCCAATCACTAGCCCACAATATGTCAAAGTAATTGTAGAGCAGGTGCGTGGATAACGATAGCTGCTGCTCCCAACATTTCTAGCCTAATGAGTAGCAATTTGGCAATTTTGGTAAATGCTGTGATCAAATCTCAAAGTGATAAGCACATTACATGTTACATATGCAGTTTCGTTTTGAAGTGGTTTGCCCAAGTGCAACTTTTGTGTTGATTCTACTATAAAACTTTTAAGTTCATTGTTGATTTTAATTTTATTTAAATTATTATGACTAGAATCAATTGCTTTGTCTCTAGAAGGTATATCACACAGAAAATATAGGAATATCAGTGTGACAGAAAACCCTGTAACACTGTTGGAGCAGACTATCTTTATGCAGTCAAAAATAGATATTGGGACTGTATACAGGGGATAGATTGCTTTGACAAGGCAGCTTAGAATAGATGCTCTTTACGAAAAGCTGGAATAGCATCAACTTTGGTAGTATTGTTGAGTCTCTTTTTTGTCACGTATTTGTTATTAATTGATCAATTCCACATCATAGGAAATTGGGGAAATTGTTTGTCAGAAAACGTTTCCATAAGCAGTATAAGCAGTATATGTCTACTAATTTAGTCTTTGCTTTAGATTTCAACTATTTTTATTTTTGAAAACATGTATAAAAAGAAGAGAATGTTGCCAAAGTTATTAGAACCTGTGACCCATCCACACTGTGTGTGAGCTCTACCAAGCAACTAAAAGTAGTTATAAATTTCTATGTGACACACAAACTATGGCCACTGTATTTGCAAAGATGCTGGTAATATAAGCCTTTATACATCCTTCTCTCATTTAAATGACTGACTTAAATCCAGAGTTCACTATGAGGCAAACTGTAATGTTCATGATGTTATCCAGTTTTTATCATTCAATGTCAGTACTTCTGCCTAAGAAGATATGAGCCCAGAGGGGACCAAATGTTTTTGTTCCAATTGCAACTGGGGTCTTTGTTGAGAGTGGGGTGTTGCTTTTAGGTAGTAAAGGGTGCATGCAACTAGTCTTTTTCTTTCTTTACTATTTGTGTGAGAATGCAACCCAGTGGACATTTATTGCTTGTCATGATCAATATCCAAGATTAAGCATGTTAGCCATACATTTTTGGCCTACTTTTGTAAACTTTTGACATCAGTTATGTGAGAAGGATGTCAACTGTATAAAGGGAGTTGCCAATCTGGATGGAGTGGAAAACACATTCCTCTATGGCAGTTTTTGTAAAATTGGATCAAGACATTGATCTAGTCAGCTTCAGGTAAAGGATAACATACACAAGGAAGCTGTAAAATTGGGCCCAGGGCTGTACAAATGAAATGCAACAATTGAGAAGAGGTATTTTAAGTTCATGTGGGACTGTTTTCTTTAACTATGCCTTCAAGATGACATTAAATGATTTGGAGAATGCTAGTAAGTTAAAGCTTATAATCAGTTTGATAAGTGTTTTTGTAATGCAAAATGATATTTAAAATCCTTATGATGTCCCCAGATTTAAATAGACCAATGATGGTGTCTTATTTGCCAGCATTTGGGATGCCATTGAGAGTCAGGTATTTTGTTATTTTCTTGTATACATGTATTTTACCATTGAACTTATGAATTACAATTTGTGATCTGTACATTGAACTGTATTTTATTCCAGATTGGCGAAGCAAGAGCACTGTACAATCTTGGAAATGTGTACCATGCCAAGGGAAAGCATTTAGGAAGAAGTCGTTACAGAGAACCTGGTGATTTTCCAGAGGAAGTTAGGCAATCATTGGAGAGGGCTGTGGAATTTTACGAGTAAATATGATTGTTTTGAGTGGTTAGGGTTACTGTAATCTCCTAACTTATTGGATCTCTCGGAGGTGTTGTTCCTACCTTGACAAAAATATAGTACCCATTTAACGTATCCCCTGACCTCATAATTGAAAAGATGTTAACATTGTGTCTGAAAAGCAGAAAGCAAATGCTTTTATTTCATATTGTTCATCCCCTATTTAGGGAGAAATGAATGCTAAGTGAAAATGTAAAGGTACTCATGTCCATTTATTTTGCCCAGCACTGTATCTTTGATACTGTTTGTACTTGAATGTGCAGAGGTTAGGAAATTGTACAATTCAACTTACAAATGGGAATTGCTTCCATTTTGTGACAAGGAAAACAAATGGTAATGAAGGATGATGAAATAGAATGAGGAAGATAGGAATGCAAGTAGTAGTAAGTTTGAGCAAGTAAAGTAAATTGGTGACAAGAAAGAAATTGGAATAATGGTAACGCTGATATGAGCTTGTACATTACACAAGTCTAGTTAGTCTGTGAAGACCACCGGCTTGACCCTTAGTGAGAAACTCTGACATTGCTAATTAGCTTGGGAGGACACACAGAGAAGGGAAATGAATAAGACATACTGATCTTAGAATTAGAAAGAATCCTCATCCATTCCACGTAAAGGAAATGATA
>JAAAKL020017478.1:0-10591 GCA_010016065.2 Carybdea cf. marsupialis auct. non (Linnaeus, 1758)
TCTATCTGCCAAACATTGAACCCAGCTTGATATCAAGAAATCGAGATATTCCACGAAGTCTTCAAATAATGATATCATCAAACCAGTGATTGGACACTAAATTTCCATTATAGAGAAGCTTGCTTTCCCCTTGTCCTAGTTTGAAAATAATCAAGGCATTTCCCATGATCTACCATCCCATGATTGTTCCACAACAGAATGTCTCTCTCTCCTCTAAGTAAATAAACGATTTTTGGTGATGTATAAAAGGTGTCAACAAATAAGTAACGATACTTATAAAAGTAGCCTTCAAGTAAATGCAAGTCTGTGTGTTACTCCTGACCAAGTTCACTTTCCCCCTTGTATATCTAAAATGATAGACAATAACCAGAAGAAGCCTTACAAAGGGCGCAAACATTGATACCAAACGTCTTTGGTATATAGGCATATATTCGATAAACGATACCCTTTCCTTTGTTCCTATTATTTGCTCATCAATTGATGATTCCTGATTTCGTACAAAACAGGACCTGAAAAATTGGTTCAGTTGTTTTTGTGAATTGCTACGTTTTTATAGCTTATAATTTGGATCTTCCTTGCTTGGAGTCTTCCCATTATCTGAGATGTGGAAGTATCGTAATATATCAAAATATCTATTGTGGCCAAAAATTGATCGAAACCATGGCACCTGAGTAAATGAACTTGTTCTCTTATAGTCTGACAAATGTAGTAATTTGACCATTCCCATGGCAATGTTTACTGCAAGAAATGCAACCATGTCTAATAGAACTAGAGTAATGCCTTTCAGGGTAGGTGCCTTTTTAGTTGCTTGCTTGTCGTATCGGTTTGTTTCGAAACACAACTCTTCAATTACCTGGAAGCAAATAATTGGAATATATCCAATAGATTTACATTTGTAGTGACTTTTCTTGTAGGTCTTGGTTGTTCAATGTACCATTTTAATCCATTTGGATTGATAAAATCCTGCTCTGATACATTCCACATGGTTGATGTCAGATTGGATGGAGTTGAAGATACATCTTGGTCCCTCTACGTTTTCCACTGGTCACCACCCTTCTGCTACTTGTTGTCTTGCCCACCTAATGTCGCGTTGCATTCCGCACTTTTTTTTCATTGTACTGAATAAATGAAAAATGATCGCAATAGTTTTCATATAGCAAAATAAATAATCAACAAGAGAGCAAGCAGATGTTACAAAAAAATCAGTATGTACTAAAGCTATACAGAAGTAAGCAAAATTACATACATAAAACCAAAGAAATATACATCCCATGTTATCAGTAATGGTAAAGAAGCTAACATGGAAAAGTAGTTTGCCTTCATACTATGAATCTGCAAATCTGCTTTAAAACCCCCATGACTAATTCTCTAGAAGAACAATTATTTCACATCTAAGTTCCAAAAAGGTCTAAATATGATTGTGCATCTTATTAAAATCAGCTGGTGAACAGCTGACATAGCAGATACGCAGATTTCCTGGTGTCTAGACAGGCTTGAGCTATGAAAAAAATCCTATGCAGACAGGTACTTCCCGAAGTCAAAGTCCAAAAACCCCGTAAAACTTAATATGATATACAGACTGTGGAAGACTTGACATAGAAGTAACTGAGCAGAGAAAAATGTAGAGTGGTTTCCAAACGTGAAACAAGGACTCGTGATGACAGGACTCATAAACATTATTCTCTTGGTCAACCGAATGTGGTTTTAAGTCATCGTCTTCGTTCTCAGATGTACTTTCATCATAAGACTCGTCGTGAGAGGCCGTAGCAAAGTCGATTGCTTCTTGAACTAGATGCCATTTTGTTTGATCGGCAGAGAACGTATTTTCCATCTTCCCGGGTTGCTTGTAATAACGAAAATAAACCAATCACAATGGCATAATCAGCAAGAATGATACTTCAAACCTTCTCAAAACAAATTGAAAACAATCCAATAACAACTGAGGAAACTTGAACAAAGGCTGAGGGTCAAAGGTCACATCTACGTAGTTTGTCGAAGTTGTGTAGGGTGTGACATTTATCTTAAAGCCGAAGTCTTGAGAGAGCTTAAGAGTTGCCTTTCTCTTATTGTCTGCCAACCTCCCGATGGTGTTTTTTAATAGGGCTAACCCATCATCTCAGTACAGCCCAATGGAACCTCGCTCGAAAATCGAAGAGATCTTGCGCAATATGAATGAACCTACCAGCTCGCATCTTTCAGCTCCATCGAAACTTCCCATGGTAACGTCGAGGGTCCCGTTACCTACTATTTTGACCCATGGTTTATCTTGATCGAAGAGCATTGATTTCATTGCATGTTCCCGTCCTCTTCACTTACTTCTGTATAGTATTTTACCAACGCAACAGCTTGAATAAGGAGTTTTTCTGAGATTGACGTGTAAAAGTCAACTTTGTCGAATACACAGAACGTATGCCTGTTTTTGATGGATTTAAACCAATCGGTAAAATCTTTTCTGTGCTTCCAGCGTATTTCGCGATTGATTCGGTCTAAAATAACTTTGTTGACCCTTCCCATTTTACTTTTGGGAGGATTAATACAAATGTGCTTTTCATTAAGTAAAGTACACGATTCATACCTCTTCCTCTTCTTTCTTTTTATTTTTCGTGTAACGCCCTTTTTTCTTTATGGGGTTCTACGAGCCCTTTGCAACTCATCGCGGTTTTCCACCTTATCCTGATCTATTCCTATCCTCCAGATCCTCATCAATACACCGCCTCCATTCTGAACATCTTGGAGATTCTTATCACCGTCATTTGCTGGGGATTGAGGGCCATACATAATGACTCAGCTATCTTATATATTTGAAGCATAGATCTTTTACGGCCGCATTCCCATGCGAAACCAACCATAGATCTTGGCGTTGATTCTAGCCTTTGCTCGATGAGGTATACCCTACCAGGCAGAAGGGCGGATTTAATTTCGGAGTTATATTCTACTAGCCTTTGCCTGTTGAGGCTTCCTGCAAGGCAGTAGTTCGAGTCTGCTGATTAATTCCTCCGTAACCCAGCTCCCCAGAGGTAACCGATGGCCTGGTGCACCATCCAAGGAAAGGTTTAAGTTGAATTGAGCTCTCCCACTTTTATCTAAGGTTACACAGACTCATGTGTCAGTTGTGCCCCCCCCCCCCCCCGTGATATACCGATATACATTTATACACACTTTTCAGTATTACAGAAGTTACGTTTACGCCTGCCTTGATTGTACGACTTAGCAAGTTTTGTAACACCCAGCTTTATATTGTCCTTGAAGTTAGTCGCTTTGATATTCCAGATATATTTTTAAAGCTCAGTTTTCTGAAGCGTTCCTTCTAAAACTACAGTACTACATACAGTAAGGCGGAAAGACAGGCAGATTGATTTATTTATTGATTGATTGATTGATTGTCTATACGTGGGTTAGAAAATATCTTTGTATCATGATATCGTCTCTATCATCATTTTAGGTCATTTTTCTGTTTGGTTTGGCAACACATAGTAACCTAACATACGAAGAAACATACGTATTTCCTAGCTGGGCAGACGGTCTCGGATGGCTTATAGCACTTTCGTCTATCAGTTGTGTACCCGTTGTTGCACTCTACAAGTGGTTTCATACAGAAGGTACCTTTTTAGAGGTAAGGAAGCTTTACACATTGCTTTTTCCATGCTTGCTTTCGTTTTTGTTTGCGAGATAGCTCCCCTAGTTAGGACTTTTTTAAATGCTGGTGGCGTGACCAGATTGATCAAGGTATATGAAAAAGGACTTACTAGATATTTGTCACAAACTCGATCATATGGAGTCAATCAACATGAAAAGCAAAGCCCTTTTCTGTGAGATAGGAAAAGACCCCGTTATTTAGTCAGATGGATTTCATATTGATGAACACGGAAGGAGCTGATAACAAGAAATACTTTGAGGTTTGACAATGGGAACTTATTTAAGATGGGAACATGCTGCAAAATGCTATAGCCCACTTCTTTCAAACATGGCACTAACTCCAATCGATTATTTATCATGTATGGTATAGCCATTTTGCCGATGTATAAAATCAATCAAGTCAAAGCTAGAAAAGAGGAGAGGATACTTTGAGACAGCCTTATTTGACTAACGAGGAAGCAGCAAAGATACGCCTGTGTTTAACTAAGTACTCTCGAATTTTGAATAATCTGTGGTTTAAAAATGCCCTTATGATAAATAAAGGGGCGTAGGTGGCCTTTCGCTCAAATTATATAAACAGGGTGGGTGAAAATTTTGGTTTAGCTTAAGAGACACAAAAGACAAGAAACAAAAAGATCTTTTAAGTTGAAAATCTGGTGTAGTCAAACATGTATTGAAAGTGAGCGGATTGTACAAATCAACAATGAAAAAGAATTTGCGATCACCTACATTGTCTGTCTGTTGCGAATGCTTTTGGTGTTTCTAGATCTGCAGTATCTGTACTTCGCAGGGTTACGAACGTTATCACCTGTGAACTTGGACCAGAGTACATTAGACTAGTCGACACTGTCTTGTGAGGAATCTATGACATCGAATATCTGCATAAGCCATGATTTTGATGAAAGGCCAGTAAATGCTTTAACTGGAGCATCATCTTTGAGCATAGCCTTCATATTGAGATCACGTTTCATCTGTCTCCTTTTTGTCTCCTTTTTGTCTTCTTTCTGGCTCCTGTTGCATCTTTTCTTTTATCATATCATCTAATGCAATATCTGTCTGTATGGAGACATCTACGGAATTCAAAATCAAGTGATAATCGACCGCTTGGAGATAATTGCGTTTGTCTGATATATAATCTATATATGTTACCTCTTTCATTTGTACCTGCTGCTCAATTACAACTTCACCACCAATATCAATATCAGTAGAGGGTTTCACAATGTACTTAGAAGATGTCTCATGTGAGTCTTACTCTTCCTGATGTTGACATTTCCTTTTTAAGGCTTGTTGCAAGGATAGAGATGCTGCTGACGAGCTTTGGGATATCCTGTAAAATAGAAAATGATTAAATAAGGCTTTAATTATCCAGACAAAAGGACTGGCAGAGTCTCCTAACAGGCCCATAACAATTGGAATCAGTAGTATAATCAAATTCACATATCCCTTCCTCCTACATGACCTCATCATCAAGAAAGATGTAGGTTTGAGGTACCTGTATTGCAGTGGTTAAACAAGCGTGAAATCAAGTAAAACGTATTCTTACCGATATCTATTATATTGGAATGATGTTGGCAAAGGATTGTCTTCAGGTGGACTCTTTCCACCGACAGAATAGAGCGAGCATATCCTTGAAATTCTGTTCGGTTGCCAAGATGCCTCTCGTCGTACAAGTTGGAGCAATTTTCTCCTAAGGTAACGGGTTTTTGAGTATCCAGGAAGGGATGAAAGGTTACACGAACTAAATGAGGATATTGATATCCCCTATATCAATATGAGAATGAGTCTTCTTCAGTTTTATTGTCGAGACATTACAGCCTTGTGCGCTGCAATGGAAGTTTGGTATGTCAAAGCACTCTTTTCCCGATGATAAGGACGTGCTGATAATTTTACCCTACCTGCCTCGATTTGATGTTGAACTTGTAACGTAATGTATGAAGGGCCCCGCGATTCCTCTCATTTCGTGAACTCCCGTATTGGCTAGAGGTTCCCATAAGCCTTTTATGTCCTTTCCACTTTCATGACTTTTATCTTACGCAAATCCTCGACAATGCTGAAAGCGACCTTTGATGATAGATTATTTTCTCTTCTCATCGTTTTTCTTTTATGCTGTACTACGAACAGCTTTCCATGATTCCTTACTGACAAGATAGACTGATATACCAAAGTTCCATGTCTTATAGTTTTCTCGGTTTAGTATCTTGAATTTTATCAGACCTTTAAGGAAGTCGTCGTCATATCCAAATCTTACAAGTCCTGAAAAGAGACAGCGTCTTTGGGTACTCTGGTTCGTAACCTGTTAGATCCTATGAGGATGGAGATCGAACAAGGGATGCACTGTAGGTTATTTCAGTAAATATAATCACCATTGTAAATCAGAAGAAAGGCCCTGATTTAACAAACGAAGCAGATGCATTAAGCTGTTTGTACATTCTTCGACATAGAATACATCTTGTAGCAAAGTATTATCTGGTCCTACTTGTTGTTTGGCAATGAATGAAGACTTAAGGCAGTGCTAAGGTACTAAAGTAAAGGATCTACCCAGTAGGGCTGGTATATTGCAGTTGAATTCTAAATGTAGACGTTCTAAGACTCGAAGAGTAATTTAACTGATCCTTGCTACTTAGTACAGTTCGTGGCACATAAATATTTGTATGCATTCCTTTGATAATCTGTAATAAACGGCCCTTTCATTTTTATTGACCGTATAGGACCGACGTTGCTGGATTGTTAGTTGAAATGTAGACAGCTTTAAGTAAATATTGCATTGATAACACTATTGTTTACTGTTGACATGCCTTTTCTGCTACAAAACTTGATGTTTTAGAACATTCAAGGTAAACACTTCATTTAAGTATCTCTTTTGTATCATTTTGACAGAGATTGGAAATACTTACCACGCCGCATGCTTCAATTGAGAAAGTGAGAGACAAAGCTCACGCTTCGGAGACCGTTGAAACAATGATGCCCGTTAAGTGATTAAAACCGTTGCTGCAAACGTAGAAGGAGATTCGGATATAGGATGTCACGGAACATGGAAGGGTTAAACTGTGACGCATCTTAGGTTTAAAAGTTTGAGGAGGTAGATTACCTTACGTTTTTAACGGACATTTTCACCAGTATAAATTCAATGTGGCAATTTGAAGGCAATATAGTACGATGATAAGTGGTGTAGATAACTTGATGTAAGATGTGGACGAAACAACAATCAGAGAAAATAGGATGTTAATTCTGTCAGTGCTTGTAAATTTTCGGATCTGATTATGATTATTCATACTCACCATTTCCGATTTTTTTTTTCAAATTCTGTGGACTTCTACGTATGAATATGAAAACCCAGACTGAAACGTTTGAAGAAGCATTACGGAACATAAAATAGACACTAGAAACGGTCGCATACTTATTTTTTCAAGTTTTTGATGTAACACACATAAGCATCAGGAATGTTTTGCATGTAAGTTTGTTTGCATTTATACAAATACAAGATAAAGCAATAGCAAATTAGCATGATTACGAGAATAACCTTATGAAATCGAGTTAAGTAGTTTGATCAAGAGGAAATACTAATAATGTGATATCTACACAAAGAATTGATAATTAAACGATACTTACCTGTAAGGGAACTTGACGTTTGATTGTGATTCTATGAACCATCGGCCAGGCATTGTTGCCAACGTAAAAGGCATAACAGGTTGTTGGTATTGTAGAACATACTGGAGGATTTGCAACAAGTCAATTATATCACCTAAAACTGTCTGTAAGATGGATGGGTCTGATGTAAGTAAGATCTTTCAATTGTGATATATGATTGCTAATTTGACCCCTGTTAAAATTGCATGTTTTGTACTCAACGTAAGGTCTTACATGAGAAGCAAATTTAAGAAAAAATGTATTTACCTGTGTATTTACTGTGGGAAATATTTGCCCCTTCCCTTGCCTCATCTGTTCTGGTACGACTGGTGAAATCGTTGGTGGGGAGGGTTAGAAGCCATCCCACTGCAGGTTAAAAAGTGATTCGTATGTGAAGGGTATGGAAAACACGTTTGCTTGGAAAGCCCTGAAGGGCCCAATATTTTTGTCTCCAGTTTGGATTCCGAGAAGGCCTTTGTTAGAGTGGTTGCAAAGACCTTTTGATTCACTTCTAAGAAGTGGTTTCAGGGAATGTCTTCTCTTGAAAGAGAGTTTTGAATAAAGACGACCATGAGGGGCAATAGAGTCTAATAGTCGACATGCTATAGCCTTGGCGTCCGGGATAGATTTTGCGTCCTTGGCTTTTAGTAAATAATTTATGGCCAATGCTAAGTCACTAGAGACCCCAGCCACTGAATCCTGAAGGGCCCTTTTATGGAACCCTTTTACCTGGTTCCATTCAGGCTCATTCACCCAAGGAACATAATGTTGGTTGCAATTGCTGGGTGCCTGATTCTTCTCTAAAACCTTTTATCGCTTAACAGAGCCAAGATCGGTAACAAATTTTTCGTTTGCCAGCTTTGCTACTTTTCCACAAAGGAGGGGCCCAGAGGCATCATTGGGCCGTAAAGACAAGTCAGTGTCATCCAAGATGGCATCACTGTCACCTTCACTATCAGAATTGGGGGATTCACCGATTTTGACCGTCTACACTATCAACTAAAGAATGTGTGGAGCCAACGTAATATCATCATCTATGGAAGATACGGAAGAATGATTTGAAGCCATATCTTCAACTAGTAATAACAAACAAAGCTAAGAATGGAATACTTATCTTCTCAATATTCAATGATGTACAGATTCTGACTTCTTCGAGATGGAGAAGATAGTCGGCGATGAATTATTTACTTTAGCGCTTTGCACGTAGCTGGGTAGCATGATCGCCACAAATGGCTTACGCATGTGCTGTGCTCTCTCTCGTTTAACTACGTAATAACGTAGGCTGATGGTGAAATAGAAACTGATGAGTGGGATGACATACAAAGGTACAAAGACAACCACGCACTGCAAAGACAACCACACACCACAAAGACAACCACACACTACAAAGACAACCACACACTACAAAGACAACCACCCACTACAAAGACAACCACACACCACAAAGACAACCACACACCACAAAGACAACCACCCACTACAAAGACAACCACCCACTACAAAGACAACCACCCACTATCAGAACAAAGAAAAGGGGAGGACCGATTGGTAATTGTTGGTTTGGTTTGAGTTTGGATATTAATAGACTTTCATGGATAGAAAGTGTTAGGTGGAAACTACGGAGTGCGAAATGATTTCAAAGTCACACTGAGAGATGTCGTGCCCAGGAGTCCAACTGTGCCCCAGTATGGCAGATTAAGATGGACTACAAAGACGATTCCCAGGTAAAGCCGAGATCACAGATTCTAGTACTTAAATGACCCCTAGTTAGACCCAGGTAAAAAGCATCATAGCTTTTACACTTATATTTATAAACAATACTCGATCTGAGAGCCCTAGGTATTCCAACTTTAGATTCGTATGGATCCTTACCAGGTATCTGTTTTAATTTCTCCAAATAACGCTTTTGATAGTCAGCGTTTATGCCCCTAAAGTATTCGGTAAACAACTCACGGGTCTTTTCCCCTTAACATTAATCGTTCGTTGCAGACGCTATAGCGATTGTTGTTTGTGTTGTCCATCAGCAGCTCTCCTTAGCGTCTGGTGTTAACTATAATGTGACGTCAACACAAGGGGTCTGTAAAGTAAACTCTAAAATCGACTCTGTTTTTGTAGAATGATCGGTTTTGAGCTTGTATTGCAACGATGATTTCGCCCACAATAACATAGAAGTTTGTCCTTGTTGAAATGTTGAAGACGATTTCATTTAGACAGAGGATAGTTAGGTTGTCCCTTAAAAGCTTGATAAGCATAGCATCTTGCTTTCAATGTGCAAAATGTTTCCCGTAGAGAGCATGGTTACATCTCCGATCAGATGATACTAGTGAACCAAAGTAGTTGAATGACAAGACCTGTTTTTTGGTCCTTTTGTCTTGTGTGAGGTAACAACGCGGTTGAGGAGTCAACTTTGAGATGACGATGCACTTTGTTTTCTTGTAGTTGACTTCAAGTCCGTTATATTTACTTTCAACGACGACAACATCAAAGAGCCTTTGTGGTCCTTATTCTGATACAGCAACGAGAACCGTATCATCTGCGTTACAAAGATTGTTGATGCATATGCCATTGACTACGATGCCTTCATCGAGGCTTATTATTCGATGTTGTGAACACATGAGTGTTACTGGGGCATTGAGCAAGGCAACTTGTTCCCTTCATGAATATGTTACCTCGTTTCCGCAGAACTCGAGTGCCTCTCAGGTAGAAAGTCGTGTAAAAAGTGATAGTGAGATGCTATTGAGACCGATTTGATTTTCGTTGAACCTGAATGTTTTGCAAGGCAGATTGGTAAACAATATGGAGAACGGAGATTGGCGAGACTGTTATGAATAACAAAATGCTGCCAGTGAAGTGAGACTTCTTTCCATTAAGCCCCAGGTGAAGCAGATTAAGAAATGTAATATTTCATTCATTTGAACTTTGTGGTTCATTCCTTAACGATTTTGGAGGAGCGACAATATAGCTTGCGTAAAATGCGGTGAAGATCGGGAACTAGTCTTTTGACTGTCAAGACGGTGACTATATTAAGCAATATCCTTAACATAATCATTATTATAGAAATAATAGAAGTAAGGGATACGAGTTGGCAGTTCTGTATTTTAACACGAGCTTTGAAGGCAGAGTTCCAAAAAAACAAACCAGTGTATGTTGCCAACCAGACACTTTTTGACGTAGATTTTTTAAAGCCGCGTTCACACGATGCAACATGTTGCATTCAACATGCTGCACACAACAAATCTCAGTGATCAAAGGTTCGTGCAACAACAACAACTTTTTAAACCACAGCAGCAACAGTGATAGAATTACTGGCTTAAAATGGACGATTCAA
>JAAAKL020017479.1:0-10590 GCA_010016065.2 Carybdea cf. marsupialis auct. non (Linnaeus, 1758)
CTGCACTATCCAAAAACGAGTTTCTTAATCAAGGTCATACCTCTGGACTTAAGTACTCTGATGAGATGAAAAAGTGTGCAATTACATTATGCTACCCCATTTTATAAGATTTTGCCGCCACATCTAACTGCAACATCCATGGTAAACTTCTCAACAATCAAAGTTATGGCTATGTGTAATGTGCAATTACATTATGCTACCTCATTTTATAAGATTTTACTGCCATATCTAACCACAACATCTGTGGTACGCTTCTCAACGGTCAAAGTTATGACTAAGATTATACACACAGATTTTGGCAGTATCATTTGGAAGTTTTCTTCCATAAGGTCAGAAATCAAATGGGCTAGAACAGTATTCCTAACAGTCTTCAACAGAAATGGGTTCTTCGTTTCCTCCTGCAGAGAAAATTGTTAAAGGGTTTAACTTCTGCTAATTGTTTAGTCCAATGTGAAGTCTCTGACACTCTCAAAGCACTAACAGTAAGTGAGCAGGCAGTGATAGAAATGCCAAATTTCCCAACAGAATGGAGAGACAATGTTCTGTTCTATGTAGCTGGTTTTGTTGCTTGACATTTTACTAGGCAATAGTCAAGTATTTACCTTGCTTTCTGTACCAGAATTGAATGATTCAATGAGCAGCACCACATAGAGTGAAAGTCACAAGTCTCTATCTAACATGGTAACCTTACTAACTATCATATATATTACCAATTATTTCCATTGCATTAAAAAGTTGCAGATGAAGATCCCAGCTTTTCAATTCTCTTCCAAGCATTTGTTTACTTTCTGTATTGTTTTACGAACCATGTAAGAACTTCTACACCTTATGATGCATCTTTCTTGATTGCCCATACTTCCCATGCATGACATCACACTTTACTGAGTCTAGACCTCTTTACGTTTATGGCTAGAGTTTATTTCACGGTTTTTCTGAGAGATGTCAAAAGCCCTTGCCTGATGGAACTTTGTCATTATGTTAGCATTTTGTTCCGTTTTGTGCTGTCATCACATTCTTAAAAATTGCACTCTTTCCTCAGGGCCTTCAAAGCTTGTAATAACTCATCTACGGTTTCACCTGCCTTTTGCTGAAAGGTAGCATGGCGGTGGCCAACTCTTAGCTGGGATTGTGGTAATGAAATTTGGGAAAGTTCTAAGCCAGTGCTTCCATTCTTGAGCAACAGAGCTAGAGCTCAGTTTAGTAGCCTATCCAAATGTTCTGGTCAGAGGAGCTGATCCATTCTTTTGTTTTAATTAAATAGAAGTGAGACAGTGACAAGATGATATCTAATGCTGAGGGTTTATTTAACACAAAACTGCAGGCTCGTCATGTAGAAGAAACAAAACAATAAAGAAAGCTGTCAATGCAAATAGTCATAGGGATACAATAATCTATGAAGGACCTTTCCATAACAATTTTATCTCGACCATAGATATGGAATAGATTACCAATTGACCCAAAGTCCACAAACAATGCAAAAAACTTTTTCATAAACTATCCAGAAGGAAGGAGATAGTATTTATGTCTTGTTTGGCTCGTAGTGGTTAAGGGCTGTTATAATGGTCACAGGGGGTGGGTACTGTGTGTTTTCATATAGCTCTTTATTTCTGTCATTAATTTACATATCTCTAAGGGGACCATTTTGGAAATATGAGTAATGAGACCTTGCAAAGCTATACCTGCCCATTTAGAATACAATGACCAATAAGAGCAGAACAAGCGGAAAAGGAGGTGCAGAACACTTTTTCTAAACTTGCACTGATTGTATGATGGAGTATGTTTAGTTGGCAAAATAGGTGGAAATATTAGAGTGCCTTAAGGTTCTTCAGAAGTCTTTTTGTCACGTATACCAGTTATCAAGGGACAAACATAATGCTTTATTTAGAAGAGCAGGATATTGGGTAGAGCAGTACTTTGGATACTGTATGCTGATGATGTTGTATTTTTCCTTTAAGAATGTACATGAAGCAAAACATCTGCTAACCATAATCAATGAAACATGTAACCGATTTGGCTTGACAGTATCATTTAAAAAGACAAAAATGCAAGTATTTAATAATGATGAGCTTGCAGAGAAGGAGTTGCTGATAAGTATTTGAGAACAAGTGATTGAAAATGTTCAACAGTTTACGTATTTGAGCCAAGTTATTTCCAGTGATAAATCAGTATGCTTTACGGATCACCGTTCAGACTGAGCATGGGCCAAATTAAATGAGCTAGGGACAGTGCTCACTGATAGCCAAATCAACATGCCAAGTAGACAAAAATTTTTGAAAAGTTGTGTTGGATTGGGATTAAGGTATGGGATACAAGCATACTATCCCAATCAAGAACAATTCCAAAAACTAGAGGTATGCTGGTATAAATGTATGAGAAGCATGGTAAAAGGAGGGTGGAAGCGAAAACATGTTCCCAAAAGGAATGATACTGATGAGGACGAGGAGGCAGATTACAGCTTTGTGTACTGTAATGAACTAATATGGAAAATTGCTGGAGCACAAAATGTAACTAGCTATGTCAATGCCCAATACTTGAAGTATATTGCCCATGTATGTAGAGCAGAAAACAATGCAACCACAAAGATAATGATGTTTACCATATTAGCGATATCCATGGATTAAATTACTTGGAGTGGACATAAATCGAGCAAAGCATGCAAGACAAAATGTAATAGCATGCCTCCATAGTGGCACAGTATATCAATGGAGGATCTCACAGGAAAGGAGGAACTATACCTTTTTTAGTCATTTTCCTTTATTGATTGTGTATGTAAATCTTCAGCTGATGGTAACTATTATTATTTTGTGGAGGCCAATTGCCTGTTGTTACAAAAACGGTAGTAGTAAACTAATGGAGAAATCCAAAACGTGACAAAATATCGCAGGAAAGAACCAATTTATGTAAACAACAACTTTAAGATATAACATATGTGGCAATCAAACTCAGCATACCACCACTAAAATCTAACACACCTCCAGTGCTTCACTTTGTATAATAGTGCCCTCCGCTTTACAGGTCAAACAGTAACATGTACCATATAGCAGCAGCCTCCACTGGCTTTTGAATAATAATAATGTTGTTTGAATCGATATAACTAATCTGTACTAATGCTACTCCTTTCTGTCATTGGTGAAACTTTTTCGAAACGGCATCTCTCCACTGCCTCCTCTTTCAATCATGAACTACTCTTCTTTTCTCTTGCTCTTGTCAACAGGAACACAAATCATAGTGGGTAAGTCCCAGTTCCCTTTTGTACGGCGCAAAATAAAACAGTAAAAATGAAAGGGTATATATGACACTATGTTAAGGATAAAATAAATCATTGAAGTAAGGTTCATTTTACTTTCCCTACAATGAAGGCAACTCTTTTGTGTAAAGGTGAAACTAAATCAATTCGTACTCAAAGGGGTATGTATGGTGCATCGGGGATTATTTTGTGAGAGTACCAGATTTTTGCAAGGATGACCAACTTTAGCTTTGCTTATACTGCTGTCAATGTCCCTGTGGCTGGGTTAGGTGCTCTCATATTGTCAGCACTTAGTGTGAAAAGACCAAGATGTTTTATCATGTATATTTTTTTATGTGTAAAGAAAAGTGCTTTAAAATTCTTTAAATATTGTTTGACATGAGATCATGGTTCAACCCAAGTAAAAAAGAAGTGGTCGTAGTGTGGTTATGACATCAAAGCTAGCTTTATAATGCCCTGAATGATTTATGTGTCATTGTTTCAGATTTTTAATCTAGAGTATCAACAAATATCTCTTTTTGTAAAGGTAAATTACCATGAGGGTTCCAGAAGATGCAGGAGACAATGATGTCAGGAAGAGGTTACTTCGATACATAAAACAAGACGACAGAGATATTGATGATCTCTTTCATGAAGTTGCACCACGACAGTTGCCGGAGTTTATTGCAGAATCACTGCAAAATGTCACTGGTCTCCAAAATGAAGATTTAATATTTCCCTTTGTTGGTAAGTTGCATCAATATTTAGATGAAGGTAAACAAGCTGCCTAGTTTGTGCTAGTTGTTGTCTCTCAAGTTTTTCTTCATCTTATTCTCCGTTATTTTTCTACAGTGTATTACATGATATTTCCTATACCTCCTCATTATTTGCCAGGTCTACAAATTGCAGGCATTGCTAGCTGTGTATAGTAACCTTTGGGTATAACTCAGCAAAACATTTGGCCAAAGACATCCATCACATAATATCGCAGATACATGATTTTTCAATGAGCTTTCCGCATCATCTAGTTGCTAGTTGATGCAGTGTTAGCACTGAGTACTCCCCCTTATAGGGGCTAGAGCAATGACCATGTGTATGGAGCTTGTTACTGGAGTATAGAGTACTCTAAGACTGGATGCTTTTCCTGGCATCGCTAGTGGCCATTCTGGGATTGGAAACCGTACCCTCTTGAACTGAAGACAAGAAACGTATCCACTAGACCACAGTGGCTATCAATTGTAATATAATAGAAGAAGCTAACACACTTCTTCACCCTTTTGAGATGTTATATGTATTCAAAGGTGAACAGGATGATGAACTTTACCTCTTTGCAGTCATTCGTTTACTGCCAAGCCAAACTTGAAAATGAAAGCATTCATTCATGTGACTTGGCAGTAACATTACTTCCCTTCAGTACTAGGAAATCAAATCTTGTTAGTAACAAGAAGAAAGTATTTAGTTGTGCTGTAGTCAAAGCAGTACTACTATATGGATCCTCAACATAGACCCTGACGTTCTCATAGGTAATTATGCTGAGAACTATAGATGCATTTTTAATGATTCCTGTAATGAACATCCTAATAAAGCCTCAAATTTAAGATCTTAAACTCTTAAACGAAAAGCCATGATTTCCAACATCATCCAAATCACCATAATTTCCACTACCTCATGCAGCATTAAAAGATTGTACCACAAAGAAAATGTTCAGTGGATATGATTTCATCCTCATTGGCTTGCATATGAAGTGTGAGGATACTTCATTCACAGCATTGGCAGATTACTCCTTTGGGTACAGTCTCTTCACTAAAAGCACTTATGTTTCCCAATTTTAAAATGTCATGTGCAATAGGCTATTTAAATTGTTAGGTGATTGCTTAAAAAAATGGATTGATCAGTAACATCCTGTCCTGAAATACATGTTATTGTTGTCAAAGCTCAGGGAGATCACTAAATTCATAGGTTGGCTGACCACCTGATGGTATCAATAAGCATTAGTGCTGCTACACCAGGCTAGCAAAGGTGCACTTTCATTTAATATTTAATGCAATTTGTAACTCTATTATTTTAGTTTTTAGAAGTGTATACTGTAGTATACACTACATTTCAATGGTTATTACATTTATTGTTGTCTGACCAAAGTCATGTTGATGATGTTGATGATGATGATGGCAATATCTTTTCTGTAGTGTTTGATGTATAGATGTATAGTGTGATACTGACTGCAAGGGTGACCTCAGAATAGATATGCATATGATGCCACTGCCCAAATTTTCCAGACAGAAAGGACAAACATGCAAAGTTGAAATTGGTGGTACCTTGGTGTCTATTGACCATTATAGTGATTTGCCTGTAACCACAAAACACCAAGATGGCAAGATAATGACTGAGTGATTATGGTGTCAATCAAATAGTTTTTTTGAGCTATGAATTCCAGTCACTCATTGTACACATCAACAATAAGATTATTTTATTTATTTTATTTGTTGTCAATCAACAGTATGGCAGTCTGTTCCATTTTTTTTTATTCGTTTAACGTCTTTTATTCCCAGTCATGGGGTTTGACGGTGCCCATATTCATGGGACTTGTTATTGGAGCATAGAGCACTTTAAGACCGGATGCCCTTCATGACGTCACCGATGGTCCTGCCAGGAATTGAACCCTGACCATCTAGAACATCTAGATCTGATGGCCAGGAACTTATCCACTTGACCATGGCGGTTTCATTCTGAATTTATATGTCAAGTACTATTCAATACTAGTCCTTGGACCTGCTTGATTAATCACATTATCTTAGACTTGAGATTTTATTTGTTTATCTGTCATATTGAATATTTAGCTATAAATATGCATAAAGGTTTGACCACTTTCCTTCATTCTCTACAGTACACCTCCATTTTGTTTTATGTTGACTCTCCCTCCCTTCTTTGCTAATGTTGCTACCATTTTTAATGTTGCTCCATCACCCATTTCACAGATATGATTATCCACCAGAATCTTCTTCTTTTAAGGACATCTCCAACCATTTCCATTACAGCTGATCTTCATCATTTTTGTTTAGTCACCGTGGTCTAGTGGATAAGCCCCTTACCTTCAGTTTAAGAGGGTCAGGGTTCAAATACAGGAAGGGCCATTGGTGATGTCAGGAAGGGGATCCAGTGTTAAAGTGCTCTTTGCTTCAAACAAGTCCCATGTACATGGGCACCACCCTAGCCCCTGCAAAGGGGAGTTCATGACATTAAAACTGCATCATCATTTAATAAGTGGTCTGTTTTTTGGCATTGTAATGGTTTTTCTACTGTAATGGCACCTTGTAACCCTTAAAAGGGTAAAATTTCTTCATGTGACAAGATGGTACCCTTGAGCATTTTAATTTTCTTAGTTCTTCCCAAGCACCACTCCATTCATTGACAGCAGTTGTTTGCCACTGAAGTCTATCAATGGCATTCCATTCTGACTTGGTTGTTTCCATGTCATGTTGGATTGTGCATGGTGTTTTCCTTTAATATATTTCAGCCCTATGGCTACCCTTGAGAACTAATGAGCAAAGGATGTTACCAATCTTATTTTTGGCTACAATGATCTGGAGGTAATGTGACTGTGCATGCCTCAGAACTTCTTGATTTTTGATATGATCACCACATGATATCTTAGCTATCTTTCTTAGGCATGTCTGGTGAAATACATCTCATTTCTTTGATATTTCAACAGTTGTTTTCCATGTTTATTTTGATTTTTCTGCCTGTAGTTAAGCTCCTCAAGTCCAGTATAATTATTGTGAATGAGCGCCCTATTTCCAATTTTTTATGCCATGCTTACTGTATTTTCTTAGCATTGATCACTGATCTTCCAACACAAGCGGAGGAAGGTAAGGACAGAAGTAAAATAAACACTCTCTCTTTATGTGATTCAAGTAAGGAAAGCAGTTGAATTATCTTCATGAAGTGTGCTTTCCAAAATTTTAGATTAAATATTGTACTAGAAAGTTTAGAGTTAAGGAGCCAGATATTTAGCATTTAAAAATTTTGGTTATTAGAACAGTCAGTTGTATTATGTTGGCATACTGTTTTGCGTGTAATTGTGTCAGTGATGTAAACCCCAGAGAATTATTGGTGATTGGAGGGGCAACAGCAAAAGGTTTTAGTACACATATTTTCACTGAAAAACTCAGCAACCAAAGAAAGTCAAAATTGGGTAGCGGGGTGAGCCTTGCTGACCCCGTATTCCGTTATGTCTTTAGGTTTTGCCGTTGTTATGATATAGGTATTTGATGCGCCACACTTGTGCCACAGGATTTGAGACGCTTGAAAGTTGTGATTCTGTGAGTAAGGATCGTTAGCTGACACTCTTTGCATTCTATGTGATCTAGCTGTCATGATACTCAATGCTTGTTGTGACCCAGCTTTGTCATCTCTTATCTTTTATGAACTTGGGTGAATGGAATCTTATTACCAATTGATAGACTACTTAAGAATGTATATGTCAAGGTAAAAAAGCAGGACAGTTTTTAAGGGCAGTTACTTCAACATAAACCCAAAAGCAACCAGACTGTTCCAATCTTATTGTAAGAATCCATAACAACTGTTAGGTGTTTCGGACAAGCCTTTTTAGTAAGTGAATCATAAAAGTATTTTAAAATTGTATGTTTTTAGTGTTAAGTATTGTAATGTAGCAGCAGCTCGGGGACTGGGCTGGAGTTAGCAGATATTGATAAGATACAGATGAATGATGAGTATGCGTAAAAAGAAAAAGACTTTCTATCAAAACCCTATACCTTGTTACTAATATGTATAATAAACAAATATCCCACCCCAGTTTTAGTTTCGATTCGTATTGAGTATCATGTGAGCATTCGTAATAGCTTCGAAACCTTGCCAGCATGCGAAACATTATTGCGTGGGAATTCACTGGCTGCATGATAGCGTATTACTAAAAGAATTGTTCAATAACATATAAATATGCTGTTGCATGTAATTAGAGTTCTAGTTTTACTTGAAGTGTACATAGACATGTTGGAGGTGTAAGATGAGGTGAAATTCTAATCAACATGAGTCAACTTTGTGTTCGAGAATAAGTTGTAGTCTCAGTCCGTGTGTTTGAGTCGGTCATCGTAACATGCCCTCAAACAATTCTATAAGAAATACAAAGCCTTGTATTTGATCTTGTGTTATGGCATTCTTTCCTTTATGCAGCATTGGCTACTACAATCCAGGCATTGGAATTGCAGGATCGAGAGCAAGCACCAGGTAACAGAGTTATCTCCTTACAGGAATATCATATGACTAATTATACCTAGTTAGGCATTGGAAGGTTTTGGTTATGTGGACAGTTCGGTGCGACATTTTGAAAGCGAATTTATGGGTAAGGATGGTGAATGCAAGCGACTGCATTTCCAAAACTTAATTTTAGGTTTATTTGGTGGTTTTTTTTCTATTATCTCATATTCAAAGTAACATAAAATTAGTGTTGTATTCGAACTGACAGATATAACAGGTGAAAAGTGATAAACGCTTTGTATTAGTAACCAAAATTTACCCATAAAGTACATAACTTCTACATAGCACACATGCCTTGACGAGACATTTGGCCAGTGGAGTGTATGACACTTGCTGACATAGTACGCACTGAAATCCAGCGTGGAGAGAGAACGTATCCTTCTATTTACTAGCCTGGATTGAAGGAAGGGGTGGAAGTTGCTTCCCCTGTTCCCTTGTAAAAAACTGTGAGTTATACCCCCGTTTGCAATGTTGCAAAAATAGATTTAATGCCAGAATTGATTTTCAGGTTCAAGTCTAAAGATGGGGAGCTTTAGTATATGAAAAAGAGGATAAAACCACTGTCAAAACATTAAAAAACATGAAGTGATTTTCAATTATTATTTATTTGCATGACAAAATGGCTTATAAAATGAGCCAAACTTGATTGAATATAAATGCTTGTTTTCTAAGGACTTGATTACGGCTACGCATAACAAGTAGACTGAGATATGCGAGCTGCCATATTGCTACGTAAGCCAACGCGGGAAAACCGTATTTTGGGAGGCTAGAGTGTAGAGGGGGAGGGATTGGAGGCGCATGTATCATAATCAAGAAGGAAACCTGATTGATTTGGTGATAAGTGAAATCCCTATTTTCTTTCTCACCTTTGCTGGAGTGTTTAATGTACCGTAAAACTTAAAACGTGTTTGTCTCGCTGCGATTTACGTCCAGCGGTGGTTTGAAAAGGAAAATAGATCTGTTTATCCAAACTGTTCTTCGCCAGTGGGAACGGGTAAGACCCTTTACCCCCCTTGAGATGGAATTTGGAAGAATAAAAAAAATGATTTGGGGGTACATAGGCCCAACCTGGTCTAGCTAGAGGTGCTTTTCTTGTTCCATGTAGCTTAGCCGAAGTCATTGTGTTAGGGACGTCCCTGTTTCTCATCTCATCTTACTCTTAGGCGTTCTTTTAATATAAAAATTCAGTTTTGAATTTATCGGTTAAACATGGCAAATATATGTTTGTAATCAAATCCACTTATTATGTAAGGTTTGAAAACATATCACCCCACAGCTGTGAACGATGATAAAATTTGAGTTTGAAAACAATAGGCATGCGCGTATGCAATGCTTGTTCTTTCACGAGCGGTTGCGTAAAGTCTTTCGGTCTTTCGTTGTCCAATGGTGAATATTCTAAAAAACAGCGCTCCCCGCCCTTGGGGGGAAGAAATAAGGATTTTTCCAAAACAGGGAAGAAATAATCTTTCGAAGGAAAAAAATTAATAGCTTTGTTTTACAGCCTCGTATTACTTCCCCGATCTTTGCGTGTTTCTTCCCCCTTCTTACATTAGAAAGCGGTTATTTCAGAGCCCTGAACTAAATTTTTCTGGCGCTTCGCGCCAACTGGGGTCTCCCAGCTTTCTTATCTGACGCTTTTAGTCTTCTTTTGCAAATTAATTACAAACTTTTCCCTTCCAATCGCGTTATATCTTTAGTAGAGAAAGCAATGTGTAGTGTTTGCCACTGCAGCAAACATAGTTCATCATGGCAAGTGTGCGACAAAAAAGTGTTGCTTTCTGCTCAGGAAGGTCAACTTAGTCAACTTGGAATTTATTGAATGATTTACACCAAAAAAATGTAGCACAACTTAGGAAAAATGACAGATTATACAACATGAACTGAAGAAGCGTATCACATGCGCTTGATTTATATATAGGATATCATTGGTGAGGATTAGATTAGGTACTAGCTCCAAAGCTTTTATTTGAGCTATGGATGCCATACGGTTAAGGTGACAGTAGTTATCGACAAAATACAGGACTAGTAAGTTTCTTTAATGAGCACAAATGTGTCGCAAATTAATTAAAATTATCATTTCATGTGGTTCT
>JAAAKL020017481.1:0-10589 GCA_010016065.2 Carybdea cf. marsupialis auct. non (Linnaeus, 1758)
CAAGACAGGTGGATTGCAAACTTATATTCAAAGATTAGAAATTTAGGAGACATTATTGAGAAACAGCAAAAAATTTGGCTGAATTTGGCTTTAAAAGTGGTAACCTTTGTTTTTGTCGTTTTTGAGGGACGTGTGGTTTTTGGGGGACATCCACCTGTATTTGGTAGATAAAAATTAAAACACTATGTTCAAAACATTATCCTTTCTCCAAAGCAAACTGAGGCCAGTCAAACTGATACTTCATTGATCAACCTTTTTGGACAGGAATGAAAGAAAACCCTATCAGGCTGAATGAAACATCGTCCCTTGTGAATGCAAAAGAAAAGTCACACTCTTCCTTGTTCTGAACTAAGGATGTTTAAATGGACATTATAAAGAAAAGTTTGATAAGGTCCCCCACAAGTGGTCACTACAAAAGCTACTCAGTTATGGGGTCACTGGTGCAACACACAACTGGATATCAGCCTTCTTATCAAACCACAAGCAAAGTGTGATTGTGAATGGCCCAAGTAATGAGTGGTATCCCCCAGGGTAGTGTACTGGGCCCATTGTTGTTTGTCCTGTATATCAACGACATGCCTGATGTGGTCGACAAAGAATCCCAGGTCTACCTCTTTGCTGATGATACTAAGTTATATTGCCGGAGAAGGACAGATGATGACACAAAACAACTCCAAAAGGATCTAAAGGCATTGCAGGACTGGAGTGATCGGTGGATGCTGAAATTCCACCCTGACAAATGTGTGTCAAAGCGATTAGGCTCTTCCCCAGTTGATAGAAGGGACTAAAGTGGGGCCCAACTAGGGGCACACTCTCAAACAGTCAAAAGCTGAGAAAGACATTGGGGTCATCATTGATGAAGAGCTAACATTTGGGAACCACATGTCGGCTAAGATGAACAAGGCCAACAGTATGATGGGCATGATAAGAATTACAAGGGCATTTGAGATTTTTAGATACAGACCTTCTCACTCCTATTTAAAGCAATTGTACGGCCGCATGTGGAATATGCGAACAAGGTTTTGGGCATCGCATCTAAAGAAGCACATAAACGAAATTGAGAATGTACAGAGACAAGCCACCAAGCAGATCCCAGGACTGAGCGATCTTTCATACGAAGTCTCGAAGACAGACTAAGAACCCAAAGTTTGCCTACAATAGCATACTGCCGCATCCAGGGTGAAATGATAGAGACATACAAGATATTGAGTGAAGAAGCGGGATACGACAAGGATATCTGTGAGTTCTTACAACTAAGCGAGAACAACAAAACAAGGGGCCACAAGTACAAGTTATTCCATCGCAGGGCTAGACTGGACATTCGCAAGTTCAAATTCCCTTTTCGAGTGACAAAAATATGGAATAGCCTACCACCTGAAGTAATTGAGGCGCCTGCGGTTAAGGCCTTTTAAGAAAGACTGGACAAAATTTGGTCATCCCAGCCAATGAAATACAACGATACTGCTGAACTCGAACTTGGAAGGGCGGACAACCCAGCAAGAAATCCCACAGAGAGCTGCGTATATAGGCCCAACAGCCTGCGTGCAGAAACTGTCTATGAGTCGTGCATACAATAAACTGAATAAGACTTGATATACGAGTTTCATTTCGTCGGCAAGTTACGAACACATTACCACTATCAACCCTAACCTAACTGTCACCCGAAGTGAACTTGTTAGTGGCACCCACTGAGCTACAAGTTGATCCATTTAGTGCTCGAGTTTGGGTATACATTGGAACAGAAATGAGATGAAAGGAAAGTTACACGAAGAGGCTCGCATCTTAGTAACAATGAGGCTCTAACCTTGATCCTGTAAAGGCCTACATAGAATTGTAAAGGCAAAGGAAGGCGATGAAGTAACTAAGGTACCTCTGCTCTTCAAAAATACTTCAGGCCTATCCTCCTGATAGTACCGTACCCGGTAACGTAACACCCGCCATATACCGGTACCGTAGTGGACGGATGACAAGCTTCCTGTGACAACTGTCCATCTTCGCTCTATGTAGTCACAAAGTCCTTGTTGATGTACAAAATACTTTTTCATAACCCAATCCGTTATCAGACCTTTCGACTCTGACCACCTTGCTCTCCATAACATAGCACTCGTAACAGTACATTTGCAGCATGCTATCGAAGGTTTGCACAACATACCCGAACACGGATAGGGCCTATTACTCACTATGACTTCTGGGTAATGAATCTTTCTATTCAAAATGTCTGTAAAACATTGCATTCACCCCATACACTTTTATTGTTGAGGTAGTGTCAAAATCAGGGGTGTTTTCCTACATTTAGAGGTGGGGAGCCAAGATAGCAAGATAAACGTAATCAGAAGCAGTTTTATATGCATATTCGTAATATTATCCCTTCTTAACTGTAGATCAAGCTTAACAAAATGGTATGATTTAAATGAAGAAACCTCCAAATATATATTTACGTGAAACAAATAAAAAGAACTAGTTGTTGCTAATGTCTCTAGCTTAGAGGGGAGAAAAAGTCTCTAATGTTGATAACAACGCAAGCATTTTGAAAACCCGTACAAACATCAAACTAGTATAATGCCATAATTTGAATGCCATTCAAAGGTACACTGATAAATTTGATTGAACAAATATTTTCTGATCTGATGTCAGACCAAAGGCAGTTTCACTCTTCTTAGTCTTTACCTGCGTGTCTATGGCAGAACAATGTACCCGTAACCATCTTTCTCGTAGCTGGAGTTCCAGATGTGCGCGGGTTGTTCGATGTTAATAGGGATGCAATGTTCGCAGTTGCGAGTCTTGACCCCAATGAGTTAAGAATAAAGTTCATTTGGGAGAAACCTCTTTCTGCTTCGTTCAAGTTGACGCGGATCATGTTCCGAAGTCCATTTTGTAAATAGGTAGCTATTAAATCAGGTACATACCTGGGATTGCCCACAAACTCTCTGAATTAGCTACTAATCTGCAAGATCTTGCAGGGACCTTTAAAGCAAAAGAGAATCTCATTGATTACGATTTCATCCCCCTCATTCCAAGGTAGAGTAAAATCTTATCTCCACCTTTCAGGGACTAGAGTCTATGGTGACTTGAAGGCTCGATCATCGTCAGGTTTCATCATTCGTGAATTTATGTTAGCAATGAAGGACTGAATAAATTTTTGAAAAGGAGTATTTCTGCTCTTTTTAAACAGCCCAAGATACGTTGCTCTGTCGATACTTTTAAGAATTTGGTCACCTAAAATGAGGCACTGGAAATGATATGACGTGGAGAGCAAGGCCTATTGTCTTTAAGTACTGGAAGTTGAAAGGATGAGCGCTTTCATCGCAAAATTGGAAAGCTCCTTATACAGTTGTATATACCTTTGATCTTCCTAAATCTATTGACTCTTTTACAAATACGATTTCATCAATGGATAAAACCTGTTTACATGATCGCAAAGGTCTCCGTAAACGCTTCACATGTCTGATTAATAGCAAATTGAGACACCTGCTGCCTGGATGGCACATACGATGTAAAGTATCGCTGAACAAAATTAAGTACAAGATCATCGTTAGCTAACTGATCAGATGAAAAATTATTTATGATGGCATTGAGGTCTTTTCCTTGACATATATGACTTGAGAAAAAACTGTAACAGATAGTTGGATAGCAAGGGCTGAACAAACGAATCAGAAAACATGTTATCCAGCTGATTAAGAAATGACGGGATGCTATGATGATATCATCTTGTGGCGCAGGTAAAAGGCAGGTTACCTCTATAATCTCACGGGTGATATCAACAGCCAGGGGCATGTGGATATGTCGGGGCAGGGGGCGAGGAGAAAAAGTGGGGACAAAGGTGGAGGAAGGAGGGGAAGAGAGGGGTTGGGAGGATAGAAGAGGAGAGGAGAAAAGACTGTAGTGATGTCAGTCGACGAGAAGAACAATGTGCTCTAATAAACTTTAAGGACAACAGACTATTGTCAATAGGAAATTATTTCTTGTTTGTTTTTCGTTCAGTTAGTTGATTTTGAGTCAAGAGTACGCTACGGAGAAAGTCAAGAAAGATTGCCTGATGTCTTGTCTGCATCCTTGCTGGTAAGTTCCGTGAGTTACTTTAATAGTATGTTTCCTAAAAAAGAACACGCTAAAAGACTCAAGAGGAAACAAGAGGAGACAGGTGGAAGATGGAGGGGTTAGAATGAGGAGAAGGTAGAAGAAAAAGTGAGAGGAGGGAGAAGAGGGAAGGAAGGGGAGAAGGACAGGGAGAAGGAAGAGAAGGAGGAAGAGGACAGAGGCAGAGGAGGGAGGAAGCAGGAGGAAGAGGGGGAAGGAGGAGAAGAGAGGGGTTGGGAGGATAGAAGAGGAGAGGAGGAAAGACTAAATAGTAAGAAAGAGGAGGTAGGTAGAAGAAGGAGGGGACAGGAAAAGAGAGGGAGAGGCGAATGGGAGGAAAGAGAAGGGTTTGGTGGAGAAGAGAGATGAAAGGAGGAGGTGGAAAGAGGAGAAAAGTGTAGACAAGGGTGGAGGAAGGATTAGAATAGAGGAGTTGGGAGGCCAGAAGAGGAGAGGAGAAAAGACTAAAGAGTAAAAAAGACGAAACAGGTAGAAGAAGGAGGGATGGGAGGAGGAGGATAAGGGGCAGAGAGGTTTAGTGAGAGGGGAGGAGATAGGTAAGACGATGGAAAGTTGAGGAATTAGTAGGAGGGAGGAGGACAGGGGAGGATAGTAGAGGAAAGACGAGGCGAGAAGAAGTGGGAGGAAAAGAGATGAGATAGGTAAGGAGATGGAGATATGAGAAAAACAGAGGGGAGAGGAGAAGAGAGGGGGAGTGATCAAGAGATGAGTAGGAGTAACAAACTAAGATGGTTTAGTTCATATGACACTGATTGTTTAACCCATCATTACATGTTATGTTGCAGTCTGTATTATTCCACACCAATATCACTCTCCATGTTATTAACAAGGTCTTCTCCAAAACGATATTTAGTCAAAACTTTATCTAAGAGAAATTTTTGTTTATTGGCAGCATAATGTATCGCTTCATCAGAGTCATAATCTTCATCGTCCTACAAAGCGTCTGCTGTGTTCTTTATCTTTTCATGAACCGGGTCTTCTTCCATTTCTTTTCACACCTTGAGCTGCTTGATGTACATTTCAGTGACAATATTGCGTATCTTTGGTGGGAAGTATTTACGTGCCTTTGTCAAAGCATCTTTTTTACGTTGATCGTTTGACAATAGGGATTAGTAATATCCTACAAATTCCTCTCGACACTTCGAAGGTGTTATTAGCAAACCTAAGGCAAACATCATGTGATCCTTGTGCATCATCATCACCAGTGTCTGCGTCAATAAACTGATCATATGCACTGCTACTCTGAGTTTCATCATCGCTTGTACTTTTAGAGTCATCCTCGTCAAAAGAGAGGTGACTGTTCGCATCTTCAATTGAGTGTCTACTGTCCATATTTCTCCACAAGTTATCATGGTGTGTGAATGAAGCACCGCAAACCTTGCACTGTTGCATCTCTATTAATCTATTCTATCACTCTGTGTCAGTAAAATGCTATCACCTTATTTATGTGTTCCCTCTCTGTCACCGTTTTGTGACTTTTTGTAAGCGCAGTCACAATTTATAGGAACAGAACAATAGATTACTCAAAAGTCGTTAACCCCCCCATCCCCCGGACTGCTTATTTAGATTGCTTGGAAGCCGCTCTCTTGGCATAAAATGTGAGGGCACAACTGAAAATAGAGTGGCACGACATCATGGTACTATTCCTTCATAGTTCACCCTCACCATATCTGGTATTCACAGCACGACCATTTTGATAGAAACACAACCTAGATTGCAGTATAAAAGAAGATGATATTCTTCTGGCCGCAGAGTTGATCTTGCAAAAGATACTCCTTGCGCCAAGCACCTGCCTGGTGTTGCATCACAATTTCAAAATGTCCGAGATTACTGCAGTCATAAATATAGATGGGTTTTAGCTGTGATCGATAAAAGGGCATTTCTGCCCGCGGGAAATAGCAATATTGGACATTAGCAAAAAGAAGCTAACAAGTTGGTGCGTTTGACCATGTATGAAATTTCGAGACGTGTCAAGTGAAGATCGAAAGACAATCTGGTGGTTTTAAAAAACGCTCATGGAATGAAATACACTCCTTGACACCAGGAATATCCTGTGTACAGATGCAAAGATGTAGCTAGGATACTCTCTAGGATATTCAAAGAGAACGGCTGCATTGCCTACAAAAGAGGAATAGTGGAACGATAAATGTTGAACAACCTGGATATCCCTAGTCATAATCTTGAGGAGTTGGGGTGTCCAAAAGCAGAACATATTTTTGGCACAGTATCACAGAGTGTCTTCTTACCTTAGGAACATGCGTTATGCCACCCGAAGGTCCACGGTATAGCACCTACGACGATACACTGCCCGAAAAAGGAAGTCATCCGGTTCACAACGTGGTTGTCATCCCAACGTTGTGACAGGGAAAGACCACAAGATTCCATTCTATTTTACTCAAAAACGGCTTTTTTAAAGACCATTCCATCTAAAAGGAATGTTTGCTATGAAACTTTTCACCAAGGAAAGGTGACCAACCTAGTGATCTTTTTATTGACATCTCACTGTTGATAACAGAGGAACACGCCCACTCTTGCCCACGCCGACTCGCACCCATCACCAACATAAGACACTCCTACCAGCGCTATCACTACGGAGGCTTGATTATTCTTAAATGAAATCGTATTTGTAAAAGAGTCAGTAGATAAAGAAGGATAAAAGGTATTACACCTGTGTGAGGAGCTTTCAAATTTTGCGATAAAAACACTCATCCCTTCATCTTGCAATACTCCAAACCAATAGGTCTTATTTTCCACGTCATAGCACTTCCGGTGCCTCATTTTTAGTTGACCACACCCGAGGTTAAACTGTCAGAAAATCTACTACTACCGTGTTCTTACTCCACTTTTTATTCCTAGCATCATGGATGTACCATCTTACGTAAATCATACGAGATGCTGCTTTAGTTATCCTCTGCTGAACCTATCCTTTTTGAGAGACCCAAGAAGAGTAGCACAGACAGTATCTGTATCTTTCTTACTCGATTCACAGAGGTCGTGAAACATATTCTGAGGGGGTTCCTGTGTATCCACTATGGAGTGAATATAAGATCTATTTTAAGGCATGACGTCCTCGAAATAGATCTTTCAACTCTTAGTCAATTATTCTCTCACAAAGTCTCTGCCTTATTGTTGCTGCTATACTATCAACCATATCTATACAACTTGATCTACCGAGTGATGTCGTTACCAGATTGGCACCACCAATTATTTGGAGATAAAGGATTTCAGGGTAGTCGGGATAAGGTCGATTATTATGAACTATGAAATAGCCAGTGTTAAACAATTTTCTGTTACCTCTTTGGCTCTATTAGTTGCTTCATCCAGACTTTTTGACGCTTTCCAGCTTCCTTCTCAGTTAATATAATGGTATCCTTATTATGAGCTTCTGATTTTCCATGTTTGTACATTTTCTTTTGCAAGGGCTTTTGATCACTTGCTATACCTACACCCAAAGTCCATTCTGTGCTGATTCGAACTCCTGAGCCAGCATGAAGACCAAGGGATGACAGTTTTTTACATGTGCTACATCCTGGCTTACTTTATTCGCTGATGTGCAACCAAGTATTCTCTCGGAGAAAATACGTTCGCTGATCTATACGTTCGCAATGGACTTTTGTTGAACCAGTACAAACCTTGTTGTGGAAGTAAAGCGTCTTTCTCTTGACTATCTTCTCGTGCGAGTCAAGTATCTCATTTTGTTGATGAGATGAAATGTTTCCCTCCTCACTATCCTTCCCATGAGGCTTAGATATCTGATCGTCGTCAGAACTGTAAATCTGATCCAACGGTTGTGAAACTCACGGGGACTTCGCTGTGAGGATGGTAACCGTATTTTACTTTTTTTGTTTTTTTTGACTTTTTGAAAGGAGGCTCCGTGGAATTTTTTGACGTTATTAGGCTTCAAGTCTAGATATGAAAATGGATCAACTCAAGCACAGATTCAAAGTCACAGATGAAGTAGGAATTACTCAATCAAAGGCACATAAAGTGATTACTTCGTATTTGAATGACACAGGCACTACATCAGAATACGCTGTTGCATCTTTCCTTTTTTCTCTTCTTGGACTGTGACCCGGCCCCTCAGTTTGTTTCATTGTACGTCCAGGTAAATTCAGCTTGACCTTTAGTCAGCCTATTGACAAGATACCAGTGGTTCCACATACCAGCTGCTTAGTGTGATCCGTGGGTAATATTGTTTCTGAGAGAGCGAAACTTTTGAATGTGTTACGTTTATGCTGCCATAACGTTTCTTTTATGATATCAACAGACCTTCCTCTGACGTAATGTAGACTTTCATTTCGCTTGCTTCTTTCTTGACTTGGATCTTCTTTCTTAGAAGCGAGCTTTTAGATTAGCAACATAGCATGAACAAGACAGAGTAAAACACTCGCCCTTCAAATATGTTTCCTTGGTACTAATCTTGCGTAGAAACACGGAAGGTTGCTTTAGTATTTGCTGAACTTCAAAAAGCAAGCATTAGCAACAATTCCTCAGATGTGAAAATTACATATTTTTAAGTGCAGTAAAATTTCTTGCACTTATATAACCCCAGAAAAGAAGAGAGGGACACTTTTAGATAAATCCAGTAGCAACCTTCGCTTTTATGAAAATAAAAGAGCAACATTTCTTAGAGATTTTTCTTTGTCTCAGCTGGGAAAGCAACTTGTTAGAGAGCATTTTTTATCGTCCCTAATACACTTCATTTTGTTTTCACTAGTATTATAAGTTTGTTTGTCGTTCCTTCAAAGGTATGCCATTGCTATACTTTGTCATTCCTGGTCGTTGTGGTACATTTCAGGTTTTATAAGATCCTCTTATGGTATTTCGTGGGTCATGTACTAATATTTTTTGCGTTTGTAGCCATATGGGTGCCCTTATGGTATAAACAGTGCGAGAGTTTCATGGTGACAATGATGTAATCGATCCTAATTGAAAAATAGCTAGACTCCGATGTGTTTGGGATGTCCAGAGCGATGAAAATGACATCATAGCTAAGTGAAGTCACTCGGGGCTGCAGAAGTCAATTTACCTCCCAAATTGTGAGGGAGGTGGGCCGCTTGTTGTTAATTCAACAATTAATGACATTACCATAACACCCAACATATAATGGTCTTGTGGAGAGGTTCAATGGGACGTTAAAAGGTATGCTATGGAATCTCTGTGAAGAGAGACCAACAGATTGGAACAGGTATTTATGTCCCCTTTTGTTTGTATTTGCAGATCCTATTATCTGAAGAAGCAAAGGACAAAGCCTCCTTTAGCACAGCAGAAGGGGCATTCAATTTTGTAACCACGCCCTTTGGGTTAGTAAGTGCACCTGCCTGATTCCTGATTCACAGTGAGACATGGAAAGAGCATGCTTATATCAAGGAAGCTGATTGAGAGACTACAAGAGGCGAATGCCACAGTAAAGCCATCAAAATGCAAGATTGAATTTTCCGCAGTGGAATTTCTTGGCCATACAGCTGGAGAAGGGTATTCTCAGCTACTGAAGGCGACCGTTGAAAAGATAAGGTATTTTGGAACACATACAACAAAGGTGCAGTTGCTATCATTTCTTGGACTTGTGGGGTACCACCAGAATTTCATCCCAGATTTTGCGACTGGAAAAGCACCCTTGACTTCCTTGCCAAAGAAAACATCCCTTCCAACCTCGCATGGACAGAAGACTTCCCGACTGAGACAAACCATTTGTTCTAAAGACAGAGGCTTCGAGTGTGGGAGCCGGAAGTGTGTTATTCCAGTAACATGAGGGGGACCTGTTCAAAGTTGCCTATGCAAGTATAAGGTTGGGTGAGAGTGAGAAGCACTATGCCGTGGTTTAGAAGGAGTGTTTAGCAATTTTTTCTGGCAATTAAGAAAAGCCATGTAAACCTGTATGAGCGTAACTTAGTTTTGTAGACCGATCATAAGCCGCTGACCAATTTTACTTGGACTAAGTTAAATTATAGTAGACTACGTCTTTAGGTTTACAATTCAAGATATAATGGTATCCAAAACCATGGAGCGGATTTTCTATCTCATGTACCATGCCATAAGTAGTAGTTAGATATTTGATGTCCTGTAATCTAGTACATTTGTAGTAGATTAAGCAAGAACCGGAGTTTAAGAAGAAGCTAGTGCTACTCCTTAGGCTGGACGTATACGAACGTAAATTGATATATGGAAAATATTAGGAGACCGAATTCTTCAAATGGACACTTGCAAGGCAATGGTACTGAAAATTGACTGTTGTACATCATCGTACTCTTATCATGTATGTAGATATATGCATATAAAAATATTTTTATTAATTATATATATATATACTCAATCTGCAGACAGAACTGTTTCGCCCTTTGTGGGCTCATCAGTGCAGAACAGAGTGTTGAGACTGAATTCTATATATATATATACACCAAGGGGTTGCTCATCAAATCCACTGCTAAAGACATATACAAAACCAATAAAGCAGACTTCAATTAACGTTTCGCGTAATGCTTTTTCATTGC
>JAAAKL020017482.1:0-10589 GCA_010016065.2 Carybdea cf. marsupialis auct. non (Linnaeus, 1758)
TTAGGAACGTCTTGTAGGGACACTCTGTAGGCGTATCAAAGAATAATGCCGTGAGTTTTATTAGCAATTTTAGCATAACCGACGTTTTTGATGTCAAACAAACCAGCGGAATGACTATGTAGTTTCTCATGCAAGGCTATAATACCATCCAGGTGAATGCAGCCCCCAGAATGTAGGTGGTTGCTTCTTTCTCATTCTTAAGTAAGGTCTTCTTTTCAGCTTCTCCTACTGTTTATGGACAAGATAAAATCCCAAGCAGTATTTAGTGCTCAAAATCGTCAATCGTTTCGTGGGTGCCAATTACACGTACGACTAATCTTGGATTGGTCACGTGACTAAATCGTCCCTAAATCGGCCGACAAAATCGTAGCGTGTAAATGAGGCTTTATTATTGTCGTTAATATCATTCTGGCTGTTGTTTGTTTTAATTTTTTTAATGCTTACCAGCTACTACTACTACCACTACCACGTACTTTTACTGTACCTACTGCTGCTGCATCTACTTCCTCTTCTGCTATTATTTATTTACTGTGCTACTACCAAATCGTCTTGTTGTTTGAAAACACACAAATTTAAGAGCAACCTTGCCTCACTCCTTAAACGCTATATATAGTAATCAATAGCGGCCAATAAACTAGAATTACTCTTTTTATTTCAGAGGACTTCCGACAGAAGTTATCTCGTACTATTTACAGCCCAGACTTCTCATATGAAACAAGGAATGAGTACGTCAATGGAGTACTCAAGCTATGGTTAAGACATTTTGAGAACCTCCTGAAACGAGCGAGTGAATGCGAACAGTGCCTTTATTTTGCGGGCGTTCGGATGACCTGGATCGATTATCTGGTATTTGATGTGCTCGAGGCCCATGACAACTTTATAAATGCTACTCTGCAATGCGACACTGCCCCTAAACCTTTCTTTCTGGATGCTTTCCCAACTTTGAAGGAGTTTTATAAGGATTTTGCAGAGCGGCCTCTGCTTAAAGATTACCTAACCGCCCCCGAACGTATTCCGTTTTCTTTGCCGAAGCAACCAAAACCACCAAAACCTGTGAAGACTACGAAAGAGGAGAAACAACACAAATCAGAGAAAGACTAAGACCAGGTAGTAGTTAATTTTATTTTAAATGCATTTTTGGGAGCACGTCTCTGGCTTTATCCTGGACGATAGAGACAATTCTTCCCAGGTTCAATTTGTGACCCTTGATTTAAGCAGTGCAGTTGTATTTTCGTCATTGTGATAGTTACTTATGAGCCACTACTGAAGTGTACCTGTCTGTTGCAATTAAAAAGCCGAATTTGGTGTTTAATTGTTGTATTTGCCGCAGTAAAATTTCTGGTGATTATAAATTAAGAGAGGTTCATCTATTTAGAACCTGCACTTCGACAAGCTCCTTTCTGTGGCAGATCACATGCCATCATAAAACATTGAAAACTGCAATATATTTTGAGGTTAATACTGGTCATTGATACTCAATGTAAGGTGACAAGCAGGGGCTAAGCTAGCACAATTGTGAGTACCCCTTGGTATTTAATGGATATAATAATTAAGTATTCATGCATTCACCGGTTATCTTTTTTGGACTTGATGTTCTGTCGTTGCGTATTTCTAAGGTGGACAGCAAGCTCTAGTTCTTTCTTACACAACAACAGATGAATGTGTGTCTTTTATTATCGCATCTGATTCATTTTTGTTTCACTTACAAACCTAACCATTTACGTCGCAAGTTCAATACTAGTCAAAGTCACTTTTATTGGGGCAAATACACGCAATCCCATTTGGTACTAGGTCGCCTATATTTGATCTGCCGAATATCAAATTGTATTCTTTTTTTCATGGTAGAATAACCTGGAGATAGGAAATAAACGTGATGTAGAACAAAGCAGTGGTTTTCGTCATATAGCGTATTGCCTGAAACAAGTGCCTCCCTCAAGTTAGGGTTTCTGAAAAAGGTTTGATTTAAAAACAAGAATCGGCCTCAATTAAGTCCTCCATGCCTTCAGGTATTTCAATAGCATTGGCATTGATCATACTTAAACCCTATTTGGGAGGGTCGGAGGACATGCAACTCTATATTTTTCTTGATATTTCATGAATGACAAGCCCACTTTTTTTAGACTTAGACTTGACCTCGGATTTACTCAGGAGTAGTTTCAAAAAATAGATTTACAAAAACTTGCTCATACTGAGATTACAGTAACGCCCCCCCCCTCCCCCCGACGAAGATTGTCTGTAGAGTATTGATTAGACAACAAATTGTAAACTTAGACGAGGATAAAATATGAGATTTGTCACTGTTCAGATCAGTCTTGTTATAGTTAATCGACTCCTGATAATAAGATCATCAAACAATCTGACCGAGCGAAATTTCTACTACAAATCTCAGTTCTACCTAACGTTTAGCAGCAGTGTTGTTTCCGGTGAGGCTAATGCAATTCAAGTTGTGGCTGCCTTCTCAGCCGCACGTGCTTCTGGGGAGGAGTTTCCGCTCCTAAGAATCCACTCGAACTATGAACGTTTTTCTCTCCACACTCTCGGGTAACATCAGCGTAACATGGCGTAGCGATGATAATCTAAATGTGGTACAAATACAAATCAAATTTACAAACAAAACATCAATATTTACCCAGTAGTGGCATAGTGGTAGAGTGTCAGACTCACACTCGGAGGGTCGTGAGTTCGAACCGACCCTGATCTTGCCTGCCACAATCCTGGAGGTACTGTGCTCTGTCATCTGCTCTCGTGAAGTGGCAAACTGTGTTTTTAGAGGTAGGACAGAGGGGGGGACTACATGCATGAATAGCAAGAATAGCAAGCATATAATAGCATGAAAAGTAAGCATTAACAAGTAAGCATGAATAGATTGTCATACGAAAAGGAAAAGTAACTCGTTCCTAGAAGTGGCTTCGGCCTTGATCAAAATGAGTACAATTTTAAAAAATTAATAAAATTCAATCGTAACTTACGCTCCATTAAAAATACTTATAGTGTAATTATTCATTTAAAAAAATATAAAAAAATACAAAGACAAAAGCGAAACTCCGATACAATGAATGTCATTGAAACTTTTTCTCTTTCCAATTTGGAGTCTCTCGCTTAAGTCTACTACATTTTCCCTAGTAAAGAAGGAAACCTCCTACATAAAAGGAAAGATAGGGGACCAGTAGGTCACGAGTCCTCACTACTACGACCCGCAGTTATACAAGTCACAACGAGCTTAGATGACAATACATTACTCTGTTAAAGACATATACTTCAGTATCATCCTCGGATCGTTCTTCAACCCGAAGTCAGTAGAAAGTGACGTCATGCCTAAACTTTCTTAGTTATCTGTCCTGTATACACATTTCTGACAGCAGCATGGCACTATTTTCAGAGCCACTTTTGATGATGGCTTTGGACAAACAAACAGGAACCATTGGCCTTTACTCGGCTATGGTCGTCTGGATTTGGCAGAATATGATGTCAATTAAGTGCTATCTGCCTTGCGTTGCACTTTTAATCTTCTTCTCCGAGAGTCATATCAACAGACATCGGCGACCAATTGTCTGTCGTAACATGCAGTAAAATCTCGATGTGACATTCCGAGTCCTTGGTTTGGTCCAGGTATTTTGTCCTCAGCCTTCCAGGTGATGGTTTCCCGGAGATCTTCCCGCGCAAGGCCACATGCTCGAGCTGTGCCTTTCGAATTATGTGTCCTAGGAATTTGACCGGTCGACCTTTGATTGTGTTGAGCAACTTTCGATTGTATTCCCCTGCCTCAATTACTGCCGCATCTGTAATTCTTGCAGTTCATGAGATCCTTGTCACGAAGCTGTGTCACCACCTTGAGTTTCTTGTTGCACAAGATGTTTTTCATGATAGTAAAAGATTGCTTGGCCTGAGCTATCCTAGCCTTGATCTCCGTTGTGGGGTTCGCATCCTCCGTAACCATTGATCCGAGGTATTTGATCCGGCGAACCTGCTTCATCTGATTACCGTGGACTACCATCTTGCAATTTGCAACAGTGGTACGTTATTTCATGGTCATACACTCGGTTTTCCGAGTGTTGAGAGCCATACCGAGGGGTTTTCTTTCACGTAACCATAAGGTATCGCCAACGAATCTTATGTTTGTAACGTTGACACTGCCAACTTTTACACTTCCAAGAATTTCTAACCCACTCTCTTAGGTTGTTGCCATGTCGGATTAACGCATTTTGATTGTAGTAGAGGGACCGTGCTATTCGTAGATCTTTGTCAGGAATATCACTATCCGACAGTTGCAACATGAGATCCTCATGGCTTGTCAAAAACCTTGACATTGTTTATAAAACAGAGGTGGATGTCTTGGTTATTTCAAGCGCTAGGTCACTAGTCACTTGTAGAAGAAAGATGGCGTTTCTTGTCCCTCTGTTGGGCATGAAACCGTAATAGCAATTGGCAATCTCTGGGTGGATTTGTCGCCTTTGTTTGTCGTCGGCTTAGTATGATGACTGGAAGAAGAATTTTGGCTGTATGGCTCATGTGCGCTGTGGTTCTTAATTTTCACACTCTATTATTTTCGGGTTTTTTGGTGAATGGTAATGAAAATTCATCTGATTAGGTCAAGCGGGAGCTCTCCTTGATCAAACATTTCATTCAGAAAATGGTGTAGAAAGTCGACTATATTGTCGTCCGGGACATTGCCAAGTTCAATAGGCAATTCATCTCGTGCAGCAGCTTTTCCGTTAAGGATTTCGCAAATGGCATTTCTTATTTAATTCTTATAATGTTCCCAAGCTTGAGACACATTTCTGTGGTCAATTGACTTCAAGGTTTGACTAGTGTCGTTTCTCATTTTGTTTTGAGATCAGTGTTCAAATCTGTCTAATTGAAGATCTTCCTCTTCGGCCCAACTGTTTCTTTTTTAGCTTCTCCCTAAGAGTTGCAATCACCAGGTTGTGATCACTAGCAGGAAACGCGCGTGACTGAGTGACAATATTTTTGAACTTTTGGTGTATTGCGATGTAGTCTATCTGGTTTCTATTGGGGTCTCCTGGACTTGTCCAACAAGTATACAAACGTTTCGGAGAATTCTGGAACCATGTCTTTGTTACCGCCAGTCTGGAAACGTTTTGTCGCGTTCATGCAACTGTACTAAGCCATGGAAACCAACTGCAGTTTGTGACCTCTGGTTTCCGACTTCTGCGTTGACGTCTCTCATTACATTCCGAACTTCATTCGACTTGCATTTAGAGTAAGCTAAATGTACATCTTGGTAGATGTTCTCCCTTTCCTCGTCATCTGCATCAAACGGGGGAGCGTAGCACTGTATAACACTAACGTTGAAGGGTTTCGCTTTGGTTTTGGCAAGTAGAACGCGATCCTAGATTGGTCGGAAGTCAAGGAGGCTTCGTCATGTTGTCTTGTCGAGGATGAGTCCAACACTACCTTCGTGTTTCTTCACGCCTGCGTACAACACTTTACAGCAATTTTTGTTGACGGAGCCGCTACTTGTCAATCCTCATCTCGGCAATTACCCGCATAATTTTGATGTGAAAGCGATTCATCTCATTGATGACATTTTAGATTTTCCCTTTTTAGTAGAGCGTTTTCACGTTCCATTTCGCTATTGGGATTGTTTGTTGATTTCCTTTAGTTTTGCGATGATCATGGGATGGCGGTCGGATGGAACCAATCACTGGACCCGAACCCTTTAACGCAAGCAGGTATCCTTCGCACCGTTTCTCGTCTTCTTTTTGCGTTGTTCAGTCATCGGTTTCCGTGGCATCTTCTTGGCTTGGGCAGGGTGGGATCCCCTACTCATCGACTTTTACGACACGCAGAGGCTAAGTTAGGTGTATTCTATTTTAATCTCCCCGCCACCCACACGGGGAGGCACTGCTACTACCAGTTTTTAAATGCAAATAAAAAAGAACAATTTTTTTCTTCGCATTCTTCAAGAAGTAGCTTCTGTCTTCTTCAATAGGAACAGTCTCGATGGAAGCTATTTCCGGTCGCCCCAAGAGGAGATGCAAGAGCTACATCCAAAGATATTTAATAGATTGCAATATATCGCCTCACCATCTTGAATCCCTTGTTTTAGATCTGGTTGCTTGGAAAGTCACTGTCAAGGTTGCATTGAAAGCCACAGAAAGGACTCATGTCAGAACAAGGAAGCGTAGACAATGAGCACACACTCGTCAAGATCTTGCAAGAGAGCCTCCTTGGACCATTGGGATCTGCCGACAAAATTGGGTATCCAGGATTGTTGGCTAACAGACTAACAACTGTATAAAGTTCTTTTGCTAAGGAATAATCTGACTAAAACTTTCACATTAAGATTATCCGGTTCACCTTAAATCTAAAATTCAGACAGTAATGGTTGAGCTCGGCCACAGAAATGAAAAGGAACTAGAACGAGCAGCCTATTGTTTCACACAGAAGTCAACCGTCCCCTTTATGGAAGAGTAAAAATGGCGGGTACATAGGCTTGTGTAGTTAAAAACCGAACAAGAAGTAGGCATAACGAATTTCGAGATAAAACGTAAGGGTAGGAAATATGCGGTAAACAACGAGCAGCTATTCAACAGAACATTCTGAGATAATGATTTCATCGCGCTCTCTTTTATTGCCTACATCAATCTACCATTTTACAGGTCTCTGTGCAAAGCGGGACCCTATCACATGGTAGGAGAGCTCATCCTAGTCCCTTTTTATTTCTATGTGTTTATGCTCCCGCCCTCTAATGCAATATTCACACCAAAGTTTACAACTCACTCACTCACTCACTCACTCACTCACTCACTCGCTAATCCTCGAGCACCGTGCGGTGCGTAGAGCAAACTTGAAACACAACTCCTCGCCAGTGCTGACGATCAGCAGCAAGCTGCTCCGCTTGAGGTAGAGGCACTCCACAGGAGAGCAAATCTTTGGTGACGACATCAAGCCATCGAGTGCGAGGTGTGTCTCGTGGACGTCTCCATCCTGCTGCAGACCGACTAACATCCAGGACCGCGCGGGCTGGATGAATCGGAGGCAGGCGCAGGATATGACCATGCCATTGCACCCTTGTTTGAGCGGTTAAAGCTGAAACTGGAGGTTGTTGCATCCGCTCACGTAGCTCGTTATTCGTGATGTACTGCCACCATTGGATTCCTTCAATTCTCCTAAGTGCTCTACTATCGAAGCCACTCAAACGCGATGCTAAGGTTTTGTTCCTTGGCCAGGTTTCGGAGCCATACAATAGTACTGACAAGACAGCGGGGTTGTAACTACGTAATTTTGTTCTGCAAGATATTGAGCGTTGATTCCGTAGGGAACTGTGAAGGGATTTCATTACTCCGGTCGCTATTCCACGTCTTCTATTGACTTCGGGCAAGAGATCACCATTATTAGTGATGGTTGAGCCTAAATACGTGAAGGAGGTAACAAACTTGACCCTTGAAGATCCTAGTGATAAATTCCAGAAACGTCCAAAGTTGTAAGTATAGATTCAAACAAAATCGAAAGCAAAGTTAAAAAGGACTTTAGCATAGAAATTACATCAATATTTCGATCTTAGGAAAATCGTGTTTACACTGTACGGACTTTAATTTAACGCAATCCAGACTGGGGGCAGGGACAAATATGCTGCCGGGTCTACATGTTTTTTGATATCTCGTGTACGAAGTACAACATTCTTCATGATTTTTTACTTTTCTTCAAATTAATTTAGACGAAATGCCAAAAAAAAATGAAACAAAAAGACATTTAGAATAATAGTTTTTGGTAAAATTGTGGTAACAACAAATTCTTTGCATTTTATCTTTGAATTCTAAGAATGTAAGTATATTTTACGTTTTGAAACAAAACGCTAATCTGACGAATTTCTTTACTGGTTTTAACGCCGTGGACTCCTCTTCACAGGCGATACGGCGGTGCCAACGTACATGAGACCTGCTTCTAGAGCATAGAGCACTTTAAGACAGGATGCCCTTCCTGACGTCATCAATGGCCCTTCCGGGATTTGAACCCTGATCCTAACCCTCTTGATCTGAAGGCAAGGAACTTGTCCACTAGACCAAGGCGGTTTGATAATAAATTATGGAATGTTGTTCGGGTGTCTGTCAACTTCTACCTGGTATGTAACCTCATCACCTCCCATTTCTTTAACTAAAAGATGAATCAGCATACCTGCTACATTTCCTACATACGTAAGAAAGATGTACTGAATAAATTAGCATTTATATGGCCACAGGTCTACTAGGCCCGAGCAGGGAACTGGAAATCTCAAAATACCCCATACTGGATATGCTTAAAATTGAAGTTGTAACTTTTGATTTCTTAATGTTTAAGCAGTATGTCTAAAGTATAGTTATATACTTTGACACATAAATTTTCTAATTCCTATAAACGGAATCAAAGCCATACCACACTATATCACGCAGATATTGTTCACGACATCATATTAACATGATAAAATGAATTGATATGCTTCTTATATACTTGATTTTTTATGACCAATATCATGTAAAGATCAAAGATTGTGTAAAAAGAGACAAAACGTTAACTTTTGCCTTTTTTAACACATTTTTTCATCAATTATGGAGCTTGTTTATTGGAACTTAAGGCGCAAGGAAGTATGTCTCCTTCAAGGGACGGGTTGGAATTTATCAATTCTATAATTTCCTATAAGGATGTTCTCAACTTCGAAAATGCCAGGTTTGTACAATGGGCAGCAGCTGCGATAAACTGCATATCCAACGATTGTAATGGAAGCAGTGGTGGTTTTAGGTGGAGGCCAACGGGGCCGTGCCCCGAGACCCCGCACCTTTAAGAGGCCCCGCGCTTTAATGCTAAGAAAACAGAATGTGTCTAACTGCCCATATTAATCTCGCGCAAGTAAGTGAAAACATGAAACTATAACCACTGGAGGGGGTACAGTGTCTCCGGAAGTTCCGTTGTACGATCATGTCTGAACTGCCTTGCAGTGTATGACGTCATAGGCCCCCCCATACAATTTTTCGGCACAAGGTCCCACGCCCTCCAAAACTGCCATTGAAAGTGGCACCACTGAAGATACTGTGAAGAATACGGTTGAGAGTAATGAGTCTAGATAAATGATATCTGAAATCGTCAGCCTACTCTTACAGTTTACATGCAGCTATTCCGTGGCAGGTAATGGCATGAGGACGCCTTTCAATTTTGCTTTTAGGAGAATGATAGAGCCATAATTGTGTAGGATTCTCGTGGAAATAGTTGAAAGTGCCTTTCAGATCTTCCTTGGAATCTTGGTAGCCTTTTAATCCATTTCCAATGTCCTTAAACGTATGGGCAAGGTCTTCAGATAAGCAAGTATTAATTTTCCCTATAATTGTTTCTTTTCCCCTATCATCGTGAGAATTTCCTTTTTGATCGTCGGAGCATTTATTTTCCTTTCAACTGTGAGTGTGGGGATATTAGCTGCATCGAATAATATTTCATTTAACGTATCAATACAAATTTCTACGTAACACAAGGTAGGAATACAATTTGATGCTCTAACGTTGTTACACCAGTATTGTTTTCTATTATAATCTATGATTTTGTGGTGTTTTTTTTGTTTTTTAAATCACTTTGCCATTTGTTACAGACAGAAAATGGAAAATATCTGCCACTCGCTTCATGTTGATCTCCTACCTCAGTACTGGGTGTCATCAATAAGAAAATGTTATTTTAGACGTCTTTGAGTTGACGGATTATGCAAACAGTATTACATATGTCAGCAAGTGGCTTCATACAGAGGTACATCAGGTTGTATCAGCTGTCTCCTCAAGCAAAATAGAGGGATGTGACCAGTGAGTAGTTTCCATTTTTGGTATTTTTGGTATTTGGTATTCACTATAAATTTTTTTAAGTTAAAGTCAAAGGAGTCATGCTATTCATTGATCTGGCATTTTTTCTCCTGAAGCGCCATACGGTACAGACGCCCAAGAGAACAATGAACGGCTGGTCTACTGAAAAATGTTTAAACCAGCATACTTTAGTAAGCGACAATTTTTCTGGCATATCGTGACAAGCAAATGGGTACAAAAGGGAAAGCCTTTTGGTAAAGTTAATGTCGTCATTTAAAATCATAAACATGAAGCAAAATTTGTTGCAACAACTTTGACGTGCGGAGAGTCGAAAAGTCTGCAACAAACTTTAAAACTCACCATGTAATTGACAATATTTATGAAGAAAACATGAATAGACAAAGTAAGACATAATGCTGAATTATGCTTTCCACAAACCGCATCTATAACTACAAGCACTAGCTTATCAAAGATTTCTAATATTAGACAATACTAGGTAACTAACCTTCATAAGTGATGCGTGACAGAGATGTGGAAATGACTCCTTTTTCGGTCTCATTCCTGCCCATTTTTGAAACCTGAAACAAGATAGGACACCATTGCCAGTAGATTGTTCAGTGCCAACAGTAGCAAATTTTTGACAATACATTAAACAGAAATCTTGGAAACCGGAAATCTTGGAAAACCCTGAGAGTGGAGAGATCGGGATGAAACTTATGGGAAGAATAAGCACAAGTTATAGATACGAGATTGACATAATTGGTACGGATCCGTTCGCTTTGAGGGAGCTGAGGGTTGTCAATTTGGAAA
>JAAAKL020017483.1:0-10589 GCA_010016065.2 Carybdea cf. marsupialis auct. non (Linnaeus, 1758)
AGGGTTGTCTTCAGGTATCTGGAGTCAAATTGTCCTATTTCCAAAACTTTTGATTTGTGACGTCATCACTTTTCCTCGGCATTGCAACCACCCTTTTCAGAGTGGTCATACATAGACACGGGAAGTCAATGGGACTTGAACTTCGTAATTGTTTGATTGCTATAACGGAAAATACGATTTCATTAGAAAAATGTAAAAATGTTGTATCCTACTACATTTTTAGCTTTTTTGCATATCTGCCTTGGCAACAGAAGTGTACTGGCTCTTCATTCTAATAGTATAGGTTATTTCCAACATTAAATTTGAGTAAGGGGAGGTGGGAAATTAATTGCACTCCTCTTGCTCTGGTTTCTTGGTCATTCACAGGTTATCGAGACTTAAATGGATAATGTATTAACTTTTAGAACTTCCCCACTTACTTTCTAGTTACATGCTTAGGAATACTTTGCAAATTGTAGAGATAAACTGGAGTAAGGGAATTTGTACTTAACAAACCAACAAAACCAAGTTCGGATAAGTATTTTTAAATGGGCCCATTGGGGTTTGAAATAGTAAATGAAACACTTACGAAAATCCAGATAAAATATATAAAATGTACGAGGAAACATGCATTTTAAACGATTCTTGATGACTTCAATCTATATAGTAGCCTTAAAAACCAATATGGTCTAAAATAATTGACTTTCTTTTTTTAGTCTGTAGGTGATAATTCTTCACACTTCACAAGCGTGACGGAATGACGTGCACGATGCCCATATTCTTGTCTCTACTTCTTTTAAGTAAAAATTTTGCTCTACAAATAAGTGAAACGCAACGGAACTTCCACAGTAAGTACGTTTATGCTTAAAAAACTATATTTCTGCCAGACAATGTCTCAGGACTCGAGAGAAGAAACGAGCGTCGTGTGTTCTGATACAATGACGTCACTATGGAATGACTAAATTTTATTAGGGAATACTAAGTCAAATTTTTAATCAAAGAAAACTTTTATATAAATGCCTACCAATAACTCCCTTTGATTTCATTCTTAACTATATATTTAACCTCGTTATAGAAACCGTATCCTTATTTTTATCATAAAGTAGTTATATTTATAGAAAGTGAATATAGAAGGCCGAGGTTAGAAATATGCAAACGGAATCTGAATTATGAGTCAGTTATTGACAGTAAATATGTATTTATCTGTAATTGTTTACATGCGGCGATGAGTTTACTGTTTTTTCGTATAGTACTAGAAATTAATATGCAAATTCTTGTCTCTTTTTGCTTCTTTGCACCATCTCTTATAAGTAAATTAATAAGCTTATCATTCAAACAAACCTTTCACTAACTTTATACCAAGACATTCAATACACAAAGAGTTGATCATCTGGATTCTCAACAGTTAGTCATCTCTTCTTAATCCCTCATCAGCTTACAATGTAAGACTACATTCTACCATTCGAATGATCGTCCTTCACATCCTCTGCGCCAAATTATGGACCTATTGCCAGAATAGACTTCTCGTGAGTAATGCAACACAATATTAAATCACTTGAGATTTGCCTTTTTCAGATGTTGGGCTACCTTCTTAGCAAGAGGACCTTGGAATGAATAAGTAATCTAGATATCCAAGGGAAAATGTCGATAATAATAGGGGTCAGAAAAAGGCTAGGAGTTAAATAAAATTTGAGAAGAATTTAATTGCGAAAATCTTATACAAAAAGGGAGTTTTGAGAAGGAAATATTGGTTGTTGTAACTGCAGAATCCATTCTTATTTTCACCTATTATTAAATTTCATTTCCTTTCCGAGTTTTTTTATCGCGCGCGCAATGTTTTGGAATCGCCTTCAAGACTGCGACTTCCATTCGTAATCTTGGAACGCCATCGAAGTTTCAACACACGATAATGAAGTATGTAAAAAATACCATTATTTCAAGAGTTCCAAGTTTCCTGCTCTGTTTTGTATACCATTATGTGGAAATGGTCATTTTCATGGGTCCTTTATCAAATTAATCTGTCCTCTACAAGTGAGAATTATGGTAATATTTGTTTGGTCTGTGACTTACTGTGAAGGGCTCTAAATAGTCAATATCTTCCTTTGGATTATCTATGTAAATGCCTCGACTGGAATCCACGACTTGCAAATGTTCTAGCGAAAATTTACTTATTTTGATGGAGAGAATGGCAGCTCAGAGGAACCAGAATGATCTAAAGTCTTCGTAGCTCCCATTAAATCCTTATTTTACGTCTTTAGCATTGTGCATTCAACAAATTCAAAAGCTGTTAAGGCAGACAATTCTCTCTGATTTAACTGTATACATTGAAATTGTGAGGCAGCAACCGGTGCAATTCATTTCTATTAGGGAAGATAAATAAAAGGAGAAAACGACGTACAGTAGGCCTATGCACCAACAGCTTTTTTTTGATATCCTCCTCAGCTTTCATACTTTGCGCAAATGCCTTTATTGTCATCTATTTGTACTTTAAGTCTCCCTTCGGCTCCATCTTATCCATTTTCCATTACTACCGCAACAGTTTCATAGACACTACCAGGATCTTGCGTTATGCGGGGGGAAAGTGTGACGTCACGATTTTGAAAATTTTTGAATTATTGAAAAAATGCTCAATTTTGATGTTTCTCTATTAGTACGAACGTCAATGACCAGAATTGAGAGTGTTTCTCTTTACCAACAACGATGTTGGTTTACAAAATTTTAAATCTCTCTAACAAAACCTTATTATATGACTAACATAAGGAATCAGGAAACATCAACAGAGTTTTGCCGAGAGATTTTTGAAATTCAAACGCCTCTAGTTTAATCACTATATAAGCTACAAGTCTCTGGCTTTCCTTCAGCAGCGAACAAATCTTTCGCCTTTTATTAAAGATTTCCGTGGAGGAGAGCATGCTAAAGAGTCTATAGACCAAATTTTTGCCGTCCTGCCCTCAAACAGGGCTTACTCCTCTCTGCTCATCAGGAGGTACAATGAGAGATCGCTACAAGTCTGGTATTTCGCGAAGTGGCCTATTCTACAATTGGCTTTAGAAAACTGGAGTCAAATCTTAGTATTTCCAAACGTTTGATTTGTTACGTCATCACTTTCCCTCTGCTTTGCCTTTTGAGAAGAGCTGCACATCCTCATAAACAACTCGAGTGTGATTTTACAGACATTTTGATAAGAGCTATCATTTATATGCTGATAACACTCAAATCTAATCTGCACTGTCATTTCATTCATCGGCGGTAGGAATAGCAAAAATTAAAGTAAAAGCGTGCGTGCATAAGTGAGATCAATGACTGGATGGGTAGGAGTATGCTCAAACTGAATGAAGACATGACAGATCTGATAATTGTGAATGCTGATCGTCGCCCTTATCCGCAAATACGATCTCTCTCAATTTGCGCTGAGATCATTACACTATCAAATGTGGTAAAAATATTGGAGTGTTAGGTAATTAATCAATATCAATGGCTCCAAATATCGATTACATCTGCAAGTCACCTTTTTCCATTTGCGGAATATAAATCGTGTAAGGAAGTACCTATGACAGTGGTCTGGAGAGATCCTGATACTGCACAAAACGAAACAGCGAATTCATTTTGTACTTAAAAGCTTTTATTATTCTGTACCACCAACAACTTTTCCGAAGATCCTGATACATCCATTTGTTACGTCAAGTTAAAGTTTCTATAATGCATTATTAGTTGGCCTTCAGAAAAAACTCTCTAGGTACACTTCAAAATTTTCAAAACTCTGCAGTGATACTGTTGAAAAACTCACGGAGATATTATCACATTATCAAGTTACAATGGCTCCCCATTGAGTCTAGGATTGAGTTTAATGTTATGCTCTTAGTATAGAAATGTTAAATCAATAGAGCACCAAAATATCTTATGGATCTGATTCAAAGTTATTAGCCAACAAGAATGCCAAGAAATTCGAAACGTCTATTAGGAGTCCAAAGATTTCAGTTAAATCATGGGAAAAGGACATTCTCAGAATGTTAGTCGAAACTCTTGAGCAACCCGCCTGATTAACTGAGAGACTACTTTGCCAAATTCATATTTTTATGAGCAAGCTTAAAAGTCCATCTTTTTGATAAAGCTTGCAACACATCTGCTTAGTTTTCAGTGTTTATTTAAGCAATTTGTCGACTGAGTTTTAACTGAACATTAGAGTGTATTGTTTTCTTATCCGATCTCTTACCAAGCACTAAACACGAAGAGAGAAGGTTATAAACAGGCGGTTAAATAAATCATGATGTTTATTTTTCGACGAGTCAACACAGCAGACTGTTTACAGGACATACTTTCCTGTGCAAGAAACTCATCATAGAGGTATATGCAACGTGATGCTTTACAATAGTGATGCAAATGAATTCAATTATGGAATTATTCACTTTAGGAAGCCTGGATTTAACTTACGTCTTCGGTAGGTATATGATAAAACATGTCAATATTTTCCATGCTCCCCAGTTCTAACTCAGAAAACAAATTCAAATATCTTGACGAAATTCTCAAGCTTTCCATCTTGTTGACACTAACTCTACCTGGACTGAAAATTTCGGTCAACGTTTGATGAAAACTTTAAATATATTAGAACTAAAGTTGGTATCAACCGATGCTCTTTTTTATGTAAAATAACAGGAAATATTTCTAAGACTTAACTTACTGAGGAAAAAAGTTTTGTTAATTTTTGTTAGTGGATTTATTAAACAAAAATGTCTTGAAATCGCTTATATCGATGAAATTTGAAAAACTCAAGGAATTTCTTTGCGGAAGAGCGGTAGGTTTAGCTGGAGGTTGAATGATGTTGATAGAGACCTATTGAAAAAATATTTTATCACTTGCTTCTAGACCTTCAGATAAATATCGAGATCTTGCTCTGATATAACTTCTGATATGACGACGTTACACTACCGAATAATAGTCCCTTATTGCGTGAAATGAACGAAACCCTAAATTAAAGATACTTAACTTAACGCGACTCAAATGAACGCGGTTAGCCAAAGACACGTTTAAGTAAGAAGTACGTCAACGCGGTTCAGTCAAACTAGGATACATTATGCATCTAATAAACACAGAAGTAAAAAAAGTTTAAATGCATTCCGAATTTTCTATCCTCACAACGACAGTAATGGCCTGGATATCTACGTGACTTCTAACGGATATTATATCAAGGCGAATTTTAAAAAGCCGCGTTAATTAAGTGCCGCGTTAATTAAGTGCCGCGTTAGTTTCTTAGGATAAGGTAAGTAGAAGCCTATCTTTGTTAATCCAGGGGAAGATTAAAATTTTTTTACTGACAATGAAAACCAGTTGCTACCCAAACCCCTTGCCCTCCGACGTATATTGGAAGAATATACCACCATGTTCAAGATACCGGAAGTATATGTTGGCCCTACAAGGCCTAGGATTGCCATACAAGTCACCGATCAAGACCTTAAAGCTGTAGTCTGACCACCTGATGGAGACACACGCTATTTCAGAATCTTTGAAGGTGGCATGCAGAGCGCAGAATGCTCACTCTGTACATCTTCTTCGTCATCCCTGGACACAAAAAACCTGTTAATTATAACGCGTAGCCAAAGAATTAATAAAAAAGTTGCAGACGATATTACATATCTGCTATACACATCTCATGATTAAAAGATGCAATATCTTCTACTTCAAGATTAAGAGAAAGGACAAAATATACTCGGTTCGATTGAACGTTTTCATTCAATATAACTATGTATTTAAGAGAAACAATGTTCCAGCTCCTCATGGAAGATGGCCAGCAAGAATAAAATTTCTTGAAATTGCGATCAGAAATGTGGTATTCGATCTTGATTTGTATGACGTCACTATTTCCACTACAATCATGTTGAGGTCCTTCAAGGCAATTGTTTAGTCAATCTTTGTCTATGACAGGCAGGCATAGATATGTACCAATGAGAAAGAAGGATGTCTTGAAGGGACATGCCCACGGTTGTTAAGAGCAGTCTAAAATATAAATTGGAGAAGTCATATACCAACAGCATTCTCTGTAATTGATTATCCAAGATGCAGAATTTAATCAAAATTCGTCTTACATTGAGAGGACATGCTTAGTGTGACAAGAAGTTTCTTGACTAGCCAACAGTCACATGATTACCCATTTACTTACGAGCAAGTGCGGGACATACAGATTCAATTATCAGCTAGCAAACTAAAAAGCAACAAAGTAACGGGTGCAAAAGAAATAAATATAGAATTGAAGTGAAACTAGCAAGATTTACTTGGGAGCACTTTATATTCATTACCAAATATACCATAGAAAGGTAAAAAAAGATGAATTAAAACCGATAATACTACTGTCAGTTTTACAGAAAATTATCACAATATCACAGATGAATCGATGCTGGAAACAAAGTTACTTTACTAAGCAGGTGATAGGTGGTGGCTGGGACCGTGTCTATTCGATGATGATTACGATCACGAAAAGAAGTATTGAATATTGTCACATTTGTACTTTGCCAAGACATCGCGAAAACAAATTAAAAGCAAATGAAAATAAACAAGATAAAAAACCACCTGTAATTTCCTTTTGTTGTCATATTCTTCCCATCAATTTTTACTTTAGGGTAACTTCAAGCTCTTCTGATGTGATTTCTGTCACCTGCACTTTTATACATGTGTTGCTTTTACTATAAAATAGTTGTACAACCAAACTATTATTCCAATATCTGTGCTGTTCATATGGGAGTGGCACTATAAAATGCTTCTGAGATACACAATCCTTTTCAGCGTCTTTTGTGACTTAACGCATACATAAATAAATACAAGTTGCAAGCAACTCCAGCGTCACTCAGTTACATGGAACTGGTATGTAAACCAGTTCAATAATTTTCCCCTCCATTTTGCTTTTACTTTTTTTCTGTCACGGATGGGCATTCTTCAAACCCGTCGTTGGAACCTGTGGCTGCAGAAAGGAAGCAAAGAATCCTCAATCCAAGGATGACACTAAAATCTGAAAGGGTAGACTTTATTATCAATAAGGGTTTGTCAATGTTTCACACAAGTGTAGCACCACATTCTCTTCAGTAGATTTCTCTGTTTATTTGGCTGTTGTAAGCGACAGAGTTGTATTTTAAACATCCTTTCTAAATCCTTACAAAATGCTTAAATCCTACCTTCGTTGATATTACTGAGATACATTACAAGGAAAAGATCAAAAAGAAGTTAAAAATTTACATCAGTGGGACAACAACACAAACATTTAAATATGCTTCTTAAAAACTTTTGTAGACCGACTGAAATCTGTATCATTACTAATCAAGGTGCTTGAAATACAGCGCAAGTACTGGAGACAAACGCCAAATTAGGAAACAAAATTTATTACACGGTTATTGTTTCAGGCTCATTTCCTGTTGCAATGTTATCTTCTAGTTACCCTCTGTTAGATTCATAGCCGAGCGTAGGTCAGTATAATCTTTTGTTGTTCCCTTTGTATGCCCTTTTTTAAAATGTCAAAACCAGTTGAAATCTATACCAGTGGTGGTTCGTCCATCTGTGCACGCCATGCCTGGGACACATAAAATTCTAACCAATTTTTTGGGGGGGCTATGTTGGGTTTCTGCATTTTTCAGATCTTCTCGTTAAATTGAATAAGACTGTTTCTTCTCCTTCGAATTCCTACTTTAAACAGAATACTTATTCTGTTGCTTTTTATAGTACCCAGAGTGTGTTTTACAGCCTTTCGTAGTAGAAATTCTTGTAAATTTTGACAGGGTACGGATTTAAGGGATATAAGTCAACTGACTGAAGCCAAGGTGTTCCAAATCATTTTAGCTCCCAATTTAGGTACAGGGAGGAAATCAACTTAACCCGCGTAATGGAAAGGCCAGCTCCTTATGCAAAGGAAATGCAACAATGCAACAAATGTAAAATATCAGCGACGATAGTGCTACATGGTCTCCAACTTTAGTTTATTCAATGAAAAATACGTGAGACATTAACTCCTTTAATCTCATCATAAATACTGTGGATTACTTACTCGAACATCCGTTCAGCTCGCTAAAACACCTTAAGATATCAGTGCGGTGACAGTTTAGTGGGTGCTGGGAGGGCTATAGCGCCTCCAATAATTTCAAGGTGACTGGAAAATTTTAACAGAATTTATGTCTTTTCCTTGTCAAGTCATTGGAACATAGAAATCAATTGGGTGGAGGTAAGATTTAGCCTCCTCCCAATACGTTTTTGGTGGCTACGGTGCTGAATATATATAGCAAACTTAAAATATATCTAGCAAGTAAGATAGTTTGTCTTGAAGGGAAAGTATGGTTGTCATATGATGGGTGTTTTTGTTTCTTAAATAGTTGTATATTACTGTCGCGATGAGCTTCACTACCCCATGCTAACACATTTCGTTAGCGGCCATTGACAACGCCTTCTTACACTTACTAACATTGTAAATTTATAAAACTCCCAACGTTTATACGTTTTTCTATTATATGAAAATGAAGTGAACACCTCGAATTTTCAGGCGCGAGCCGCCACTGATCTATAGTTTCCCTGTCTAAAGCGTTTATAGGTGGGCTTTTAAAAACAATTCTTTGCACAATTTTATGTTTGTTTCACCTAAAGTCTATTTAATATTGAAAAGCGCAAAGTTGCGTACTCTACTAGTATCTCCTTGTTATTTCATTGTATATGCTGATTTGTGGTATTCATGTTACGTAAGTTGTTAAAACTTCATCAAAAAAAAAAAATGTGACGTGTTTTCTTGAAATGGTACACGGGTAACATGCTTACTTTACAAATTTCGATAGGTTTAATGTGCTCTATTCTATTGTATTTCCAAATCTTGAAGCAATGTCTTCTCCTCACTCCTTCTCAATATCTCGATATAAGCTGAAAGGTATGACCTAAGAAGTAATGTCATCTAGTCTCGTTTGTAAATTTCAATGATGTTGCTAAAGTGCAAACTGTTAGCGTCAGAAAAATCGTTAATGTCATATTCGCCTTGAAAATAATTTGGACATCTTAGCTTCTGAAAAGAAACATGCCTCAAAGCCACATTTCTACGTTCATTTAGTTACCATATTCGCAATTTAACAGTATCCTTGTATTCTTAGTACAATCTCCTGGCAGAGAAAACTTCGCCCTTATTCAAGTCCCAACCCTGGCTTTATTCCCATCTCAATCTTTTATCTTCTACTTGAAATTTTCTGTTCTTCGTGATCGTCATTATTTCCCTGCTTTTATGATGCCACTTGGTGCTTAAACAGTTTGACATAATCTCATGTTTTTAATACACTGTTCTCGACTTATTTAAGAAGTTGAAAATCTTCAACAATCCATATTTTGGTTATAGTGTTTCAATCGGTTTTAGTATGTTTTACACGATCTGATTTTGCTGGACTAATTGATCACATCAAAAACATCAATTATTTTGTCTTCTGCAATAAAGGAGTATGTTACCCTGAATTCCCCTTGGTAATAGCTTGTTGGTGCATTGATGACCCCTTAGCAATATTTTCGAGAAAAAGATTTTGATTACGTTTTGTCTAGTTTAGGCACATTTTTGTTTCATTTCACGTCTTTCTGATTTGTGTTGTTCTTTTTCTCCCTTTTTTCACTTAATTATGAGTAGCATAGGCAACATCAAATAAAGATAGCAGAGGTGAAATAAATATACTAGAAATTAAGAGAGTCTAAGGAAACTATTTCATTAAAACTTACTAGGCATTACGTTTTGTCCAAGAGAAAGCAATTGGTTCTCATGTCTTAGATGACTGAAGGGGCTTTGAACCAGTAGACAGAAATATAATTACGTAGTAATTCAACAGCGTAGACTGCAATAATCGAGCGGACGGAAACCTAATTTTTTATTCTTTTGGCACATTTCAAGCACGGTGATCATAAATAGTTTATAGCATTAGCTTGTTAACTACGATCTATAGACAGTACCAGGATATAATGGAAAGAGAACTATTTTTAGAAGAATCCGTGTAAAGGGTAATATCCTAGTAAATACGTTATAAAATTCCATTGATGCTGTCTATAAAAAGAAATTCTAAGGGTCTTATTGTACAGGCATCAGGGATACGACATACCGAAACTTGTTTATCATTTCGTAATGGCTATTAAACAGAAGGAGAACAAATGAAAAGGTACACGTACTAGTGACCCTGCAGAACTAGTAATTCCAAACAACGTCATAGATAAAATTATGGCCATTCCAGATGTAGTAAACAGATGTATATCTAAAGTATATGTTAGAGTAAGCTTACAGGTCGGGTCATTGGCAATTATTTGAAAGTCAGAGCATGCGCACCAGCCGCAGATGGAGAAAGCGAGTACTAGAGGACAACATTGGAGGCAGGGTCTGTTTGATATACAAATAAGTTTCTGTAATGGAGAGACGGTGGTAGGCTAGTTATTGAATTCTGCTCGCGACCCATTGTTCTGTGGTTCGATTCTGGAATCGACCGTTTCACTCATCATTAGTTGGGGCTGTAAATTATTCCCCTCCAGACCCGAGGACGTGCACTGGGGAAAACAATTTGTCTCCACATGCCCCCCCCCCCCCCCCCCCGCCCTTCCCTTCCATTTAGCCAATGTGTCCGCAAGACAAAGGG
>JAAAKL020017484.1:0-10588 GCA_010016065.2 Carybdea cf. marsupialis auct. non (Linnaeus, 1758)
TGTATCCATACAATTTTAATATTGACCATCATATTATTTAGAATATTCGTATCCTCCTATCAAATCATTAGGCAGAAACTTGTTAGGTATAAATGCAAACACAAAAATTTCAACAAAAGCAAAACTTGTTATCTTTTTCCTGAGCTTCTAAATGTCAAATATGTTGTCTTCTTTGATCATTAAACAAGAAATTTATCTTCCGAGATAATTCTCCTCATTTTGATTTCGTTTAGACTTTTGCAAGCATCATGTTGTTGCTAGTGATGATGAAATTAATGAGTATGGTGATGATGAAGAAGATGGTGATAAAAATAAATAAGATGATTATAGTAACAACGATGGTCATGATGGTAAACATTGACGAGGAGATCAGTTGTTTCCACTATTTTTTCAATACCTAAACGGCATCAACAATTTTGTAAGTACTCTGAAACAGTCAAGCCTACATCTTCACCAACAGTGTCCCTGTGGCTCATACAGGATTTTCGTTGTAGCTACATTTGAATAGATAGGACTAAAGCTAAATAGAACTGAAGGTCCACCTCCCGATAGTGATAGTTTAGGAAGATAAGATTGTACTGACTATCACGTTTTAACTAAATGATATGAAACAAACATTGTATGATAACCCTGAGCCTTTTTGATTTTTCAATGCTCTGTGACCCAAAGAAGGCAAATTAAACCGGGTCAGCAAAGGACTCTTGGAATATTCTATGCATAGTGGTCAAAGGATTTATGTAATCTTAGGAAGTCCCCAGGTGTCTCCATGGGAATACTCTAATCTAGTCTACTTTAATAGTTTTCACATCAAGGGAAAGCTAGCATGATTTCTCCCGGCAAAGCCATTTTACAGCAAAAGGAAGGTTGTGGTTTTTTGGTCGAATATCATTACGCCTCGCCCAGTTTTTTGAAGCAGATAAGAAATCTTAATTAAAATTTTTCTAAACATACTTTGAGTCATTTATCTCGGCTTCAGTGACATTGGTGCGCTCCGTATAGTATACCAATAAATGCATAGATAGTTTCAGAGCTGAAAACCACTGTTAATAAATGGGCCGATTAGATGTAATCCGAAGTATCGGCATTGGAAAAATGCGATTAACGTAGCTGAATATATAACTAAATTCATTGCATCCAGCTTATTGAAACTCAGTTTTGGTGTTAAGAAAGATAGCACCTGTTAATTCTGCCAATAGATCTTGGTGAGTTAAGAGCTGCCAAACAAAGAAATTGACTAAGTAACTCTATCAGACTTGGTGAACTTCCTGCTTGAATTTAATTTTCTGTGACTGTGTTGCGATATACCCTAAAAGGAAAAATAGGAGGTGAAATTATCAGCTATTTACAAACAATGTGCTCTTGTTACGCAAAAATCTAGAATTTTGAAGAAGGCTACGCCATCAAAAAAGGCACGGAACGTTCCAGTTTGTTTCATTTTTAAAAGCAGTTGTTGCCTTTAATAAGTGTGCTAGATTTCACGTTTACAAGGTGTTTTATAAAAAAGTAATCGAAATCAAAAATATTTGCCGCCAGCGCCCTTCAGACACAGCGAGTTCAAAACAATTTGATTAAAATTTAATTAAATATTGATATTCTACATTCACTAGCACCGGCGCGTAGCCGTGGGTGCCTTCATTCCTCGAATAATTATCCATGGCCTCAATATACTATTATTCGATTCAAAACGAAGGGTTGTGTCAATTTGTATAAATTAGCAAAAAGAAATCCAATATTGATGTACTTTAGCTTATGTCATTCCCTCTTCCCTTCACATGTCGACTGTGCTATAGCCGTACTCATATACATGAAAAAACATACCACTTACAAAATAATAAAACTGAACGAAAATTACAAAAACATTTTAGTACTGAAAAGCTTTTATCGTCTGACACTCCTCAGAGTACAAAATAGTCAGAATTGGAATTGAGAAGAAATCAGTGCAACTCATACCGAACTGTGTTTTGAAAGTAGCCAATCAGATGTCTGACTGCCAGATTTGTGTTGTTTTGACCAATCAGTGAATGTGGAACTAAACAGTCTTCCGAAAAGGTTCAATGAAAAGACGACATAGCTTTACCTATTATACGCAAGCGGTTATCCTTGTACAATTTTGCACAGTCTGGGTTTTCACTTATGAGTGCTATATTATCACCGAGATGAGTGGATTTGAAATAACCGATTATGAACAGTGGTTTGAAGGGAAAGCTCATATACCAAAAAAAGAGCAAGTTTATAAATAACAACGTAAGAATTAGGACACAAATGCAACATTTATATAATTTGACTTACCTTAGTCCAATAGCTAAGGTGTTACATTTGTATTAGTCCCGAAAATACATCAGTTGGTAAGTCGTTTCGCATTGTATATAGACTTTGTATAGGTCGCATTGCAATTACTTGAGTTTAGTAGCCATGTAAAATAGGTAGTAGCCACGTTAAATTCGTGTAGCGTACATGAATTTTAGTCACGTTGAATAGGAATATGAGACAAAGCAAGGAGTAGTCAAGTCGAAAGAAAATAGTAAGATAAAGAAGAAATCTCGAGAAGAACAGTGTTCCTCGTTGCGTTATAAAAATAAATCTTGAACATCTTCGGTCCAAACAGATACCATAGAAACAAAGATATGTCCCTGTGGTGATATCATATCTGGCTCTTCTTTAATGACATTTCAGTTATATGATGCGTTTAGAAATTTTGTAGACTTTTGTAAATCTAACATTTCGAGTTAAATATATTATTTTGATAAAAGAGTGTAGTGTTGCTATTCTTTTTATAACTATCACTTATTGTCAAGCAGTCTGATCAAGCGGTACTTAAACGTATCATTACTGTTTCAAAAGACCCTAAATCTCCATCTCAATGAAGATCAGATTATCACAAAAAACCCCAGACCTTTACTGATAACGAATACCAAATTCATCTGCATTTGTTTACCGAATTTTAAAATTCCGGCTTAATTTGCGTCATCAGAGATTTCCCTGCCCTTTCATTAGTGCATCGATTAAATGAAGTTGATGGCAGTTGATCATAACTTACAAGACGAATCTCCTATCTCTGTTTCTCTTTGCAAGACGTACCGTACTGACGTAAGTGCTATGAGCTTTTCTGTGTCTGTTTTCTTTAAACGACATTATAATTTTGATCAACTGCGAACATTTGAAACAGTTGGGATTAACTTAAAGATATATTTTTCCGTTGCTTTACAACTTTAAAGTATGAATCCAAATTTGACGAACACACTTAATTTTCTTCAGAACTTTCAATGTGTCTCACATCATTATCAAAGAATAGCAAACAATATAACGTAGCAAAACTTTAAGCAAAAAGGCAGTACAATACAACGGTATAAAAAACCGTAATGGTCCCAAAGGGAGAGCAGCAAGTGTGAAAAGAGAGACTGAGGAATAGAGCTCTGTGATAAGTTAAGAGAAGGATTGAGTTTAGACAAACGTAGACTTTCCTTGGATAATAAGCCGAACTCAGAGTTAGGCGTAGCGAGAAAATCGAAGTTAGTCATTACAATATGAACGAATGATGGAAAAGGGAGGCCTAAAAAGCTTGTACCCAGTCAAAGCAGAAACACCCAGGTGATCCGATAGGCTCTTATGGAACTGGCAGATCGTCTGACCAAGCTCATAAGAAAATTATGTGTGTTCATCTAATATGGATTTATTCTTTGCCACTATTGACTGCCTATGCTCTCCTTGCTGTGCTTTTATATTCATCATTAGACTGAGATTTCAATCTTGCCATTCAATTGCGGAAACTTTAAGTTATTTTCTCTTCTTTGAAATGTGTTACTCATGTATGTAAGTAGAAAGTAAAGAAGAACATGAGTTTGTGATTGAGAATTCGATAAAAATAAAGTAGTTGTTGTATACTCGCCTTTAAGAGTCGCCTCGGCTACGAGATACAATGGAAACTAATACTGGAAAGGAACTAGGCTCCATAGCTATTTATAACTACCAGGATGTAGTCCTGAAACCAACGCAGAGTTACATTGCTACCTTGCTGTTTCTTCTGCATTTTGGTTTCCTTTTTTCCTTTAAACGGTTCTAACGATTTGTTTAAGACAGAAAGAGAGAAATATTGGTACCGTTTCCAACCAGCCAGAGGTGGTTTTGTTAAATCTGAGACTGAAGGAACAGTTGATTGTGAATGTAGGAGAGTTAAACAGCATCTTATGGGCCTTTGAGAAAGTTTATATAAGTGTTAACTGTAAGAAGCAAACATGTTTTTGTAAGAAGTAATAAAATACAGACTATTGACCCTGCATCATGATGAAGGAAATCTCAAACCAAGAAGTTTAACATTTCCTGACGGTGGCTCCTGACGTTACATGTGCCAAACCATAAACGTCCAATAGTATTTAATAAGTTAACAATCTCGTAACTTTTCGTATTGAAAGACAAAAGAAATTAATAGAAAGTTCTTCGAGCGTTTTCATAGATTAAGCGCTTTCTGCAAGTTTTGACATTAAAGTGTACCTGCAGTGGTCAGAATATTTTTTTTGTGCTTTGCTTATCGTACTGACTTGAAAAGCTCCCGTCTATTCTTTTTGCGTAAAACCGTGTAAAAGAGCTCAAAACTGCACTGTTCGCGGCCGACATGTTTGCCTAGTATTAATTTTTTTCAGCATCAACAGCAGAACGTCCCTGTTTCTTATGACGTCATATTTGCTCCTTAGGACGCCAAAAATTGCTCTTTCTGGGAAAGTTTGTTTAAGAGCCACGTATAACTACGGAAAACTGAAATTGTAACTAAAACCAACGTGGCTGTTCGATTCTTTGAAACAAAATATACAAAATATTAAGATATTACTGACCATCGGAGGTACATGTAAACCCATCTGCTATATATATTGTTAGATTTTCCTACCTATTTGGTTTTGAAACTAGTTACCATTTACCATTACAAGTTTCTTTGAAATCTCCGTCTGCGGCCTTTAAATTTTTGCTGAAAACAGTTTTTGACTTTCCTCGTCATTTTTGTGTTTTCCTTGATTCAGTCTCAGTATTTCCGTAACCAATACAATCTCATTATATTCCTTCTGACGTTGCTCACCTTATCGCAAAGTTTCTCAAGCTTTATTTGACAGTGAGGAGGTATCAAGAAACACTCACATCCCTATATTAACCTGTCCAATGAAAATAATTAAAGGCGTTTTAGGATTTGGCATTTTAACCCTACTTCTTAATTTGAAGTATGATTTTGAGATTGTATAAAATAATACTCATTACAACTGAAGAATTCGTCTAATTTGGTAATCTGTAGTAAATCTGTCTTCCGAGATGACAGTTATTACAATAACGTAAATAGAAAAATGTTCCAACTCGTAACTCCAGTAAAATATGGCTCATGGAAACATCTTTCACTTAATAAAGAAAAACTCTTATCGGAAAATCATTAGACAATTTAGTTAAGGGGCAGCTAAAATCCGGTCAAGCAATTATTGCATAGTAGAGAAAGAGTGGAATGTGGAGTGGTGGAATGCGAAATATCAAACGAAGTCCACCTGGCTACACTTTTGGCACTCTTTGTAATAGCAATACCCAAGCCTAAAGATATTGCAATAAGGCTTAATCGAATCTGTGGTACTACCAGGCATTGCTAGCTAGTAAGATCAGCTGACATTAATGGATGTGAGTGAGATGCATTGGGAAGCATACTCCAGGATGCTTCAAACAATAGTGTGCAATTACAGAATTAGTCCGTTTTCTTCTATACACGTTTATCAATCATGAAATTTACGTACTTAAATTACACTGATGTGAAATTACCAAGTCATGGTAATTACTGACATTACTTTTTGTGGCAAACAGTGAAGATGAAAGTTAAAAGGATTCCCTTTCTGCTCTATGCACATCACAAGTGTCACGGTGACGCAACACTATTACGCTAATACAAAGTAAGTATGCTGACGTGAAGGTTATGGGTCTATATGACCTAGTATTTGCAGGTTGTATCTGAATGACCAACTGTTGGTAGTTTTCTGCATCTAAGAATTATTCTATTATTTTTTCACTTGGTATGTTTGCTGTATACAAATGACCCGAAATATGAAGCATCAGGTGATACACAATCTTCGCTATCAAAAAGTGTTTGTAGTTACCAAACATCCGTTTTTAAAGAAAAACTTTTCTACTGTTAATAAGTCGCATGAGGGGCAACTCGAGATAATGAAGGACGCTCAAATATAGCAACTGACTGAGAAAATAATTCTGCCAACTAAGTCTGATATTCATAAATAAATCATGTGGATTGACCTTACAAATAACGGGTGAAAACGTTCTTTCTGCTCTAATATTAATGTTTGTAGCAGATTTAACCAAAACTCAATTTTTTAATCCTCTGATGACCATCTTGTCCTACAGAGTGTACAGTTTATTACTGATGTAGCAGAAAAGGACGTTATTTACAAATTTTGCTGACTATCTCACTGTTCAACGTGGACTTACAACACCCAATCGGCTTTGAAAACGTGCCAGCAATAACGCAGGAAGGAGTTAACGAAACTAATTTGTAGTGGAGAGCACATCTGCTGACAACAATATTTGGTTGACCGTCCTAGATTCTTTGGTTGTCCAAAATCTTTGCCATGTCTAAAATTAGGCAGATAGAACAATCTGCTTCCTTTAATATAGTTTATAGTTTATCATATATATTATATATATCTTTAGTTTGGGACGCAGTATATGATGCGTTTTCAAACCGCAGAAAAGATGTTAATATTTGAGATCATCTACGGACCGTAGTAGAATCAAAACTCCACAGAACCTTTGTAACGACGTTATGCCAGTTCATTTTGATTTGTATCTTTCCTAGAGATTTATATTACTACCGTAGCTTTAATATCTTTTATTTAACCAAATCTGTCATTTGAGGTTTGTTGCATCTGCTTCTCTTTCAATCGGAGGGGTTAGAGTCCGACCACATCAACTATCATTTGTTACAGTCAAGTGAAATTCAGGTGTAAGGACTGCGCTTTACGTTCCCGAAAACAAGCGTAATACTGATCAATTTGAGTGGTAATTCATGTTAGATTTAATGTGGTTTTCTTTTTAGAAAATCTTAGTGTATGATTTCCCAAAATATTGGCTCAGTTCAACGGCAAAGCATGAAATAGTTCTTGAAAAAGAAAATGCTGCAGTAAGACAGTTTCTTCTCTGCTTGCTCGCCTTTAATTCACGTTGTGTTAGTTGATGTCGAGCCGCATAAACAACCATCGAAACTATTAAATTACCACACCAGTTCCAATTGCAACTTGAAATGCTACGATTGATAAACAATGAAGCCCATTGCAGAACATTTAGTACAACAAGCCAAATTTCTATATAAATTGCTACGTATAGGTGCTGAAATAATGTTTAGGGTGTCCGTCCGGTTTCCGATAAATTATGTTCATCTTAACTTGTTAAAATGGGGACAGAATTTTGGATACAACCGCTTCACCAAAAAATTATCATCACAATAGTACAATATTTGCCCCTCTATTGCTGTCGCCCCCGTTTTATTTCAAATGTATTCCACAGTAGTGTCAGTATTTATTTCACAGAAAAACAATTATATTGCCTTTCTTTTCTGACGAACATCCTCGTGATGTACACAGTTGAAGCAACACTATCTTACTGTCTCCAATTACTTGCAAGTCTCTTAGGGTCGCTGATTGGTAAATATGTGGTCATACAATGATCATCGCAATCCACGTTGTAGGAGAAAAATAATCTGTCCTATTTGCTGCTTGGGTCTTCTTGTCTCCGCAATAACAGTGTCAAATTTGGTACCGGGTTTTAATATAATATCCATTTCCAATAATGGTGTAGTAGATATTTTAGGTAAATAATTTAAGTAGTCAGTTTGATTTGTCGTAGGAATTCCTTCATCGATGATAGAATCTCAATAGACAAATAAACATGCATTTATAAGCACTGTAATGATCATGAGTTTTCAATCATTTAATAATCATATCTAAAACGCCTTTCCAGTTTAGTCACGTGTGCAGATTGCTTGATCAATTGCCTTACTACTTTTATCGTACCACAAAGATGCACAGAAGCCATAACGCACAACAGCCAATCATAAAGTGTTTATGTCATAAGTCTTACAAACGAACAGTGTGATACTTTGAAAGAGCGAAACCCTAAGGAGCAAATGATCAAGTGGAAAATAGGAGTGATGACAAGCATTTTCTCTTCTGCATAAATTTTAGCGATTAATTGTTGACGAACAGGTTTGCTGGACCCAAGAGAGGAATGTTTTGCAATTGTACCGATAATTTAGAGCTACCTTATTTCTTCTATATTATGTTTTGCTACTAAATATTTTATTCAGGTAATTTGTATTAGCAACCCCGAGACCGGACATCCTAGCTGTCATGTTTCCTTATTGCGTACATTCATTGTGAAATGAGGAAGTATGCTATTGGACAACGCGAGAGATAATAAGACGGGTTCTTTCTCATTTGAATTATTTGGTTATATATTCCACATTATTTCTAATCACTATTATATGTTGCATATTTTTTGGCAGCTTTTTAGCTTTGCGGTGCATCTAAATACACTATCCGTTCCTTGAGAAACCTGTGCTTTTTAGGTAGCGAGAGGAGAGAGTGACGCATCGTAGTGTAATAAATATCCCATTATAAGAATTTATCGTGCCTATATTTGTAATAAGGATCAAAAGACTAACAACTGGGCTTTTCCGCCTGAAAAAATTGCGCAATTGTTCTGAGTGACCCTTTTAATATTTGCTCCGGTGCTCTATTGCTATTGGGTTACCTATTTTCCTGCAACGTATTTCCAGTATCGCTTATGAGGTTCTCTGCTACAGCTATAACTCTGCATTTAACAGATAACACTCGCAGTAGTTGAAAGCCTACTCATGTCTGTAACAGAATTTAGCTTGCGTTGTGGAAGAATTAAAAATAGAGTCACTTAGTCACTGCACAGAGAAAGTTTCCTGCGGGCACTGTTAAAACTGAGCATCCGTTAGTCATCCCGCAAGTTCTTCTCTAGATGTTTTCATAACTTCAACTATTTAAGTCGGCAGATTTGGGATCCACTAATAGATTTGATTAAATATTAACCAGAATTGACTCATTGCTCTCTCTAAGTAGAAGATTTGTTATAGTTACTCAGAGAAGCTACCTGGGACTGATTATGTGGACTTGGTGACAGGGCAATCCCTTACCCTGAGAGAATGTATGGAAACTCTAATGACTTTGATACGCTTTTGATGGGCTTTGGCGGGATCAAAGGATCAAGGGATCGTTGGTGCCGAAGTAGTTACCCCATTATTTTCTTGGCATATCAAGTGTCTGCAGAACATTTTAATTATATTCTCTTCTTGAGAATTAGGATAGCCACGTTTTCAAGTGAACATATCTCCATCTATTGATAATTGTAGACGTCGGAACTCCTCCATGTGAATTCTTGCGATTAATTAATCTCATGCTAGTCTCGGAAATTATATCTGAGTTAAGCTATTTAAGTGACTTTTAATCAGCTAGTTTAGCAATCCAATCAATAAAGCCAAAGTTGGAGCTACCACGAGCTCACATTCCTTGACCTAGGGGTATAGAATGAAGGCGTGTGAATTACAGAAATTTTGTCATATGCACTTTGTAGTTTTTAGCTGCAACGGAAAACACGTCTAACTATCTCCCAGCTTGCTCGTCATTTTAGCGTTGGGGTACTATCGTTCCCTCGTCTGCCTAGTAGTTGTTGTTAAGAATTTCTATGTGGCCAATACGAATAACGAGCTTTGAAAGGATGATTAGTGCTCAAACGTCTCCTAAGCACTAGGGGAATTTTTGCTTTTGCAGCTACGATGGGATCTAAATACACAGTGCAATCACTTTCTGACTTTGTTGTTTAGAAGTTGTCATATTTAAGGTTATAAGTTGACTTTTGAGTTTAACTCTGCCATGGGAATGACCTGTGAAAGTAATGACTAATACATGATGTAAGCTATCTTTACATATGAATTGTCTTCGGCTTATTGAATTTACTGTAACAAAAATTCTGTAAATCAAAACTGCTACTCATCTAAGACCAGCAATGACATGCAAAAATTTTGAAAGATCAGAAAAAGGTATCTATATCAATACTTATCCTTTGTCTCATCTTTTTAGAAGACTCTTGGAAAATTGGACTTTTATTTTTTTCATAGTGCAGAGAAGGTAATGTGTTCAGTCATCTACACTAAAAAATGCTGTGGTGCACAATTGATGGACAACACTGTTTGGAAGATACCAAAAAGCGTGATGACATTGTAGATGCTGTTGGAGAAGTTGCTCGTTGCCGATGAAAACACAAATCAATGTGACTGAGTCATGACAGCTTACAAAATGCTAAAAATCTTCCTTAAACATCTCACTGAAGAGTTATGTAACCACATGAATTATAATAGATCCTATTCAAAAATAAGTAAAATAAAAGTATAACATCTAAAATGATACAAACCCAATATTCAAATCCCATAACTTAGACTATTTTTTTTATTCGTAAATGGCTGACATTAGTGAACTATAGAAGTAGAATATGTGTATCATACGAGCGCTGCCAATCTTTTCTGAAAAGCAATGAC
>JAAAKL020017485.1:0-10588 GCA_010016065.2 Carybdea cf. marsupialis auct. non (Linnaeus, 1758)
CAGACTACTTCCATATCACTGCATGTAGCTGGCTACCGCTTGACCTTTTGTAACCTCAGTTTATCTGCATGTCTATATTTATCTATCTGCATGTTTGATCAATCTTTTATGAAGGGAAGAAGACAGTATTTCACCCGGAAAAGTAGATAATCTCAGTGTGGAACTTTTTTATTGCTTTTGCTACTTTTGATTAGAAGTAGTACCTTAGTATTGTATAAATCAGCTTTAGCAAAAATGAAGGGAATTAAGAATGTGTCCAAATTCGGGAAAGACTCGGGAGCGATTATACAGTTCGGACACTGCATATAAATACGTTAGTCCATGGGTAGAAACGTACTTAACAGCATCCTTAGATAACAACCTTATTTTTTATCTATAGTTATTATTATTGCTAGTGCCAACATGCGGAAAATAAATACTTCACTACTGAAAGCTTGATATAAGCCATTTGTTCACTATATGGGCTCTTGGTCATGATTCGAGTAATACCCGTCAAAAGAACTATGAGAGTACTGTATTTCATAGAGTCCTTTGGAAAAGGTGATTTCAATGTCAGTTCAACTATGATCAATTTTTGATATTTTGTTAATTTTGTTTCAAGGAATCAAACTGCCGCGTTAGTTTTGGTCTCACGTACAGTTTTCCGTAGTCATACGCGGTTTTTTAACATAATGTTTCCAGAACGAGGCAATGCTTGACGTCATAGGGAAATATATCTGACGTTATATGGGAAGTTGAGTTTTTCGTGAAGTACACTCAACGTTCAGAAAAACGAATAGACAGGGCCTTTTTAGGTCAATGCAATAAACAAAATACCAAAACATTACTTACCACTGGAGGTACACTTAAATTGCCTTGTCAAACCAATAACAAAACACTAGGGTTTCAAACAATTCTTAAGAATATTTTACCCGTAACAGGACATCGTATTAACAATTTTCCATGTCCTCAACTTTTTAATCTTTAGTTTTATATACACAGCATACAATTGTGACTTTAAATGAGTCAGGGAAGAGAATGTTGCGACTAAATCGCGATTCTGCGCTGATTCAACGAAGGGACAAATCAATAACCCAACAAACAAGAGACAAAAAGACCATCAATTTCGATCCATCTATCTATTCCCTACCATCAAATCTACTCCAATGTGCTTTAAATGATCCATATATGTACTTGTACAAATATGCGAAACTAGTGATCTTGACACTTTCAAATCTAATGTCAAACGCCAATTTCTTTGAAATCTTTAATGTTCTTTAATAATGTTTGTCCTTAATAACATCTATTTTTCTTTTTACTTTCTGTTTCTACTTCTTTCAAAGTAACTCAATACTTTGAAGTGGCAAACCTTCCTTGTATTGTCTGAAGGATCTAAAAAACATATAAATTACACGAAAGTCATTAAAACCTATACTAAAATTGATTCATCACTAAACGTAAACTCCTAGATTATTAATTGTCTTCTCTCTTACTCAAAACGAGGTTACACGTCAATTTAAAATACACTAAATCCGTGCTCAATCCTTGCTGAATCATAAGAGTGAGGCGTTTCTAAATCACGATTTCATCTGACTTACTGGTTTAAGAATAAATACCGACACGTAAAGTGAACATGACTTACGAACGCATGATGATAAGGAAAATTGGGACAGGGAGCAGTGGTGTAGTGAATGTGATGTTACAAGTTCTTGTTCTTTGCTATTGTTGCTATGTGAACTCTATGTTAATCAGCTGAAAACTGTAAGCCATTTGTTTGTTGTATCAAATCAGAGTAGAAATATGATGTGTCGAAAAATAATTCTCTCTTTTTGCTAATTTGAGTTTCTCTAACTAAAGTCAGGCTTCCTTTAAGAATTTTTCTTCTTGTGGCAAAATATGTTTCGTAAAGGAGAGACCGTGTGAAATAATTAGGTTAGAAGAGAATCCAGAGCATAGGCCGCGATTGCCTACGTCACGTGTTCAAACCCAGGTGCCGATATATTTTATACCTTTTAGCATCTTTTCAAATCTAAAATATTTTCATTATTATTATGAATGACTCATCGGAACATTCGGTTACCACCTCTAAACACTATTTACTTACAATTGCTTTATGAATAAATAATTTCCTGTAAACGTTTATTCCATAGCTTGAAAGTCATAATGAAGTTAGCAAACCTGAAAATACGTTCATTGCTTAAAGAGTGAGGTTCTTGTCAACATACAAGATGATAATGTGTTCGTTGATACTCTTACAGGAAAACGTTTTGTGTGTTTTGTATTGGTCCACATTACCTGATGTAATAACTTGTTTTACATAAGTGATGATATATTTTTTTATTGGGTTTTAATATTTAACGCTAAACGTCTTTAAGTTATTGTCATCTAAAGAATGACGGTTAAGAGGTGAAATAAAGTGATAAAGTGAAGATTTCCTTGATGTGCTCTAAAATACCCATCACCGACAATGGTATTTCATCAGTACTTATTGTAAAATTGTTTTGGTTCCCTGGAATGTCCAGAAGGTCATTCTTCCATATCTAATGAATATGAAACTTCCACAGGTCTTTCCCAGAGAAACCACAAGAAAAGCAACAACGAGACTGTCTACTAGTTTTTTTGTCTGGAAAAAACCTTCGAGAGCAGGTAAAGAGAGGACCATGAGCTTCGTCAAATAAATCTTGCACAAAAGTTGCCAGTCGTTGTACCTTCATGTGACTTAAAGGCTAGCATTTTCTGCTTTGTAATCCAAACGTCAAATATCGAGACGCAAACCACAGATTTTTGGTCATTACTTGGAGTACCAAATTGCCTAACTAACGATTTGTCAGCCAATTAGGAAATACTTCATGCCTGTACATTTAACAGTATTCAATCTTTACTTACTCCTTGCCACACCTACATTGCTTCACTGTCTCTGATCTTTATTTTTTATACAATCATAAGCCTGCACATTGATATAGATATTCATGAGATACTTTGAGACAACAGTATATTGTTTGAATAATAACAATGTGCAAAGTAAAAAGTCATAGGAAAAATCTTTCTAATATTCTGCTCTTTGACAGCTTCGTCTCACTCGACATTCCATTCTAAGGTCTCCTATTCAAAATCCGCATATTGTCTATTTGTTATGGTTTTTAACATTTTTCTTTCCTTTTTTAAATGCATGTTTTATCCTTCAATGTCAGAAGATAGCTGACTTGTAGCGTATTTTCCTGTCTGACGTTATGTGCATTCCATTCCCTTCATCGTTTTAGCAAGCTCCTATTATCTCAGCCAGCTCCAACCCCCAAAATGTCTTCATGATGATTTTTTACTTCTAATATATTTTTGTCATTACAATTCAAAATCACAATTTAAATGCTACATGTTTTTTCCCTCACTATTCCGTGATAACCATGTTCCAGTTCTATACTGAAGTGCACTCCAAAATGACTGTCTAATGACTTGGTTTCCTTAAACTAGATTATATCTCTTCTAAACCTCAATCATTTTCTTTTATTAAAAGCTACTTTATCCATTCCTATTCCTTTTCTAATTTCATCAAACCGTTTTCATGATTATTCCTTCAAAAACTTCTCATGCATTCAATCATCTCTCCTATACTGCTTCTACGTAGATGCCAAACAAAAAGGGTGATAGCATGCACCTCTGTCTCACCCCTTATCCTATGACACTTGTGGCAGATTCTTTCCCAACTGTCCTCAAAATTGCCTGATATTTCGCTGGTTATCATCAATCATTTTCTAAAGTTATATTTGCCATTTTTACGACATCGAACAGACTATATTCGAACCGATCCCTTGCAACGAAACATATAACTTTAATTTCAATTTGCTTCCCTGCAATCTGTGTGACTATGTTTGAAAGCTCTGTGCTGATAAAGTTATCATTCTATGTTTCTTCTATTAAATTATGAATTGATCTTCTTTATTTTAGAACTCAACAGCCAAGGAAGACGTTGTATGGTTGCTGATTAATTACGTTAATAGTCATACAGTTTGGCAAATACCTTAAGACAACAGGGGCTTATTGTAAGGTAAATCGAAGCCCAAATTGGATGTGTGGCGATTATTGAGACTGTTACTTGCAAATAATATAATATTCTACTACATGGAACATTGAACTATGAAAGGAAAACGAAAGGTACGTTTACCTTTCTTGTGCCATACACACTGCAAAATGGTGTAGTATTTTCTTTGCCACTATACAATATTACACAACATTTCTGGCGGCTGATCATAATCCATTCTAGACGATCTAAAGAGGTCTGTCTCAGTGACTCTACTCTCCCATAAAGCCAACATGTTGTATGAGACACCGTTTGCACTGAACATGTCACTGTGAGATTCATCTTTCGTTACCAAGCTTGATAATTGGTTTATCTTTCCTTAATACTCCATCACATCCCCCTTCCATATTAAATATTTGTCGCAGAAGAACAGACGATTACATCTTTTATCGGTAACACAGTAAGGAATTCGAATTCCCACACAAAAATGTGTACATTTTAATTACTTGCAAACGGGTTAGTCTTTTATATTACTATGTTTGACGTCTCTTAGGGACATAAAGGATTCCCATTTTTTATTAACCCCCACCCCATTTGTGTTAAGGTTGCGGCAAACTCTAGTTACATTTCCCGGATTCTGGAAGGGTGACACATTAAGTAAAAACCCTGGCACCACTAACTCGAATCGGTAGCCTATCTATCGATTACGAATGCAATTTGATCACCTTGGAAAGGTATTGATACTGGGGTTGCAGGCCCCCCAACATTAACTAAGTAGCTTAATTTTAAAATTTGATAGTAGCGAGAGTGCAATGAGTTGAGACAATTTTACTTCATATATTGTTGTGCAACACAGAATCTCGTTGCAGGAAATGCGTTTTCTTATAACTTATAACGATGGCACCTCGGTCAGATATCAGCAGAAACACGTAAATTCTTTGGAGTTGTTCCATCAACTATCTATAAATGTGAGCACTTTGTCTCTGTTACTGTACCTGCATCGTTTTGGAGCAATTACTAAAGCAAGTGTTTATGATTGCAAAGTATGGACACAGGTAAATGTATATTGCGTCCCAAAAGGTTATTAGGGATCATTATTGCTGTCATTATCATTAATGTTGTTATTATGATAATATATGTTTACTTTTATATAGTTGAAACCTAAGCATTTGCTTATAATTTTATCTTATTGCTTTGGACTTTTTTATCCACACATAGACAAACTCTAAGGGTGTAATTATTCCCTCTTATGTACTCCTCTAATAGAGTCCATTTGGCGTACTATAGTAATACCTTAAGACATAGCATCGAGTTTAAAGTATTTTTATAATGAAAAAGGTTATATGTAGGGAGATACGAAAAGAATTTTTCTTCCTGGTTGAAAGCGCGAAAAGGGGAAGTTTCAATTTTTCGGCGTAGGTAATCAGAAGATTTCTGTAGATTAGTGAAACGGAAGAATAAATATTATGTATTTCAAATACAAAAAAGGAATTGGTAAAAGTTGCAATTTAGACTACAATATCACGATTCGATTTAGTCTTGGTTAGCTCTTGTACAATTCCTTATTATTTATCAAAATTTAAAGAACAATATTTTATCCCTGGCATAAATATGTACAACATACTTTTACCATGTGACTGTTCAAATCTCATGTAAAATGAAAAGTATTATTATAAAGAGAGGATTATAAGTATAACTTTAAGTTATTCTAAAGATAATAAAATTTAAAGGAAAAGTGAAATATTTACTATAGGAACACTTAGGTTCCCTTTGACTTGAACAAAAGAAGTGAAAATATTGTAAAACGTCTGAGAATGTTTAAGAACCACTCAAATATGGTGAATCCTTTTAAATATCGAGCTACTAAGTATTCATTTTCTATCATGCACCTGATTTGTCCTTGTTCCAGTGGCGGCTCCATGAGATAAGTGTGGGCCATTAGACACATACCTATATCTTAGCATTCATACGCGGGCCCCTAGGTAGCATTGGGCTCCGGGCCATGGCCCGCTCGCCCCCCTAAAACCGCCATTGCACTGTTCATTCAGGAGTTATTACCTTGATTTTAAACTAGAGTACCAGATAATTACCGTTAAAGTTACAGAACTATAATAAAATTTCGTTCCGTTTAAGGAAAGATTAATGTGCAGTTCCCTAATACAAGAAGACGTGCTGTTGATGAAAGGAGTATATCCATACTGCAGAATCTAACTGAAATCATTGCTAAAAGAAAATGATATTAAAATAGAAGATTGATTCAAAAGGAACTCCTACTCATCCACTTACAATGCAATGATAAGAGGTCACAATTCAACATTTCCTTATTTTGATTGTTGCCCGTTATTACTGTTGAAATGCACTGAGTATCATTAAGGTGTAGCTTTCTCTGAGTTGTAATCCTGTAAGGGATGACTACAGATAAGAACTGTCTGTCTACTCCTTTTGTAGTCTACATGGTCATTGGAATCTCCAACTTTCATTAATTATTACTCCTTTACTTATATCTCTATTACGTACAGTGGGTCATGCATCTGCTTCCACATAACCTCCACAAATATTCCACTTCCTAGTACTTAATATCTTTTGGACTCGGGCAGGTGCTATAACACAAATTTGCCATTAGGAACATATTAAAACAAACGATTGGAAAGCCTGTGCCTTAGTCCCTCAATCCTTTACTACTCTCTCGAGAAGTCATGTTTTTCTAAGCAATGCTGCTTTTTGACCTTCTATTGTTAAATTCAACCCCTAAATTCTCCAGTAGTTTTCGTATCTTCTGATACAAGTTCAAAGCCCTATCACAATCGGTACCACTTAAACCCTATAATCCCAGAATCTTGTACTTGAAGTCTTGGTATTCCAGAGTGTACTTCAGAATGGCCGTTTCCAGACTACCCCTTGTCGGAGGTTGTATGCTAAGTTTTGGTCTTTAAGTTCCCTAGTTACTTTTCATTTTTACCATCCACACGTTCCAGACATTTTTTATATGTGAGTTCTTGCTGCATACAAGTGCATTCCATAACACATTGTTTACATCATATATTATTAAGTTTAAATATAACTTAAAAGGAAGTGTTTGGCTTATCAATTCCTTCTTGTTGGTTTTGTAAGTTTTTTACTTCATCTTTCCTCTTTTTTCCGTATTTACTTGTTGTTGGTATCGTTAGTTTTATAAACTACGAAGTACAGAAACTTTTAATGAGATCACAAAACTAAACCAGCGGTATAAGCAATATAAGGCTTAGATTATTCCTCTTTATGCATTAGAAAGTCTTGAAATAGTATTTGTTTCAAGTTCTTTTCTTCGAAATCTGATTCTTTGGTAGTCTCACTTTCAAAGATATACGTCAAAATATTGCCTTCAGAGTAAAAGGTCATTAAGTCATCTGTTCAAGTTATTTTTACTTCTCCCCTTCTGAAGCTACCCAACGAGATGTTTGCAGCTTTCCCTCACAGGCACAACAAGGAAATTTTCCGTAGCTTTCTTATGTTCATTCTCATATCATATCTTCCTAGTGATACTGTACGAAAGCTGACGTTCGTTGGCTTAGATAAAAGGGTCACGGTTTTAAATTCCGTTCTGGACTCTTAATTGAAAGGCTGTGGTTTCCCTTCTTTAGTAAACAAAAGAAAGACTGCATCTTTGGTAAAGTGGCTATATTATCAGTTGACTCGTGGCGTCTTTAAGACCACGTATGATAGTATTCAACGTTCTGGGAACTTACAACGACACCTCAAAGGTCATGCTTGCGGCGTGATAGCAATTTCCCGAAAAACCTTGCAACGTAAGCAAGTAACATATTCGTCACACTAGCACACCTTCTCCACACTCGTCCTTTCCACGTATTAACTGCTTCGTCAATAAATAATCATAATAAAGCACACATTTTTAAGCGCCTTAGAGTAATGCCTCCATTTACATAGCATTAACTGCGTTTGCACGAGAGCTACCGTACTCTTCCTTTAATAGTTGTGAGAACATCTACATTTTGCGGAGGCCTGCATTCTATAAAGTGCAAATCATGGTCAGTGGTTAAATTGGGAAAACATCGGTGAGGTTACTGTGAAAGTTATATAAGCCAGTGATTTCAAACCTTTTCTGAGTTGTCGCCCCTCAGTTATCAAATAGCTCCACCGTCGCCCCCTTTCTAAGGCAATAGAGACAATACAACAGATTTTGAACTATTGTCATGTTGGTGATAGTTTTAAGTGTATTTTTGAATACAGTTTTTATCACTTAAAGTTCAATTTCTCGTTCTCAATGTGATGGTTAGTACTGATAGTGTAAGGAGAGCTTCCTGATTTCGGCTGTAAATTCAGTCAGGTATAGGCGTATGTCTGTTGCCACCTTCAAGAACATCTTCACCCCAAGGAGGCGATACCGCCCACGTTGTGAAACACTGTTATAAGCTATACAATATTGGCTACTCTTCCATCTTTCTATTCCAGATGGATCAACATCTGATTAGGAAAATAAATAATATGCCACAAGAAGTAGGCAAACTGCTAAAAATTTAAACACTAGTCCTAGTCTACCCTCTCTGTTCTGATTTCTAATTTCTCATCTATTGAGGTAACCTTAGATCTACTAGCCCTTCTATTTTCATCATTAAGCTAACCTGTGGTTTTTGGGCGAACAGTTTGTGCTCCGTTACCAGATTTCGAGAGGACAAAGATCTGATTTGACAGCTAGTATGCAATGGTGGTTGATGTTTCTCGTTGAACTCAGTTGCACAACATTCCCAAGTATTAACTTGTTCTTAATGATAAACGTAATGCCACGAGAACACTTTCAAAATGAAACGTTGCAAGAAGCCCCAGGGGACGTCTCTCAACAATTTACTATGATCCATGGTGACGTGAAAGAGTTCGGGTCAATCACCTCTTTAGGTACACAAAGGAGATAGGTACACCATAAAACCCATTGCAAATAGTTTTTAGTACAGGCGAGACAAGGCATAGGACTGGAAACTGGTAGACTATTAACAACTGTTTAAAATGCAGAATCAATTGAAACATTGTACGTCCTCTTAGGATATTTAATATATTAACAATGAAAAATTTAAGATTTATTTCGTTACCTATCTTGTGTGTGATATGTTCTGGCTTTTATTTAAAAGGCTTCAACAGTGTAAGATAAGTGGTAATCAAGAACGTCACATATTCGGATAAAATGGTGATTCGTCTGTGCAGAGTCATTTTTGTTCATTAAGGGAATTCCAGTTTAGATCCTCTTTCAAAAATGTTTTACTTTGAATAGGTGTATTTTATTACTTTATTAATTTTGATGTAAGTAACCCTTACACGCGCTGTGAAAGACTTAATGAAGCAGTAAGATCCTTAGTAAGTATGTAATTCCATAAATGAGTGATAAAGTAAAAAATACGATATCGACTGGCTTCTTAGCAACGAAACCCTTCAGAATTCAGCCGATGTTGCTTAGCCGTGCAAACCAACCTTAACTTTTAATAGGAACGTAATTCATACCAGGGCTCATATGTCAGAATTTGAAGAAACGTTTGGGGATATGATGAGTTTTCTAAGAAAGTATAAGAAACATAGGATGTCAAATTCAATACAGAAATCTCTAACTGGGATAATTTATGGTGATCTTGGATCAAAACAGAAATTAGCTTCCTAAATTTTTGTTCACTTCTTTATACCATAACACAAAATAAATTGTAGGAAACGTTAAAAAGAGTTGGGGTTAACGGGTAAGCTATTTGGAACGGTTTCTAAGCTCCCCTCAGGTGGATTCTTGTAAAGATCAAAGTGTAAGCACCTGGAATATATTACAAGGCTATGCAACACAGTTGTATAAGGAGGTTATAGAGATACGGGACTTGTATTAGATAAACCATCGACTAAGGGTCGATTAGTGCTAGTGGTGTTAAGGTTAGCTTAGTCTTCCTCCCTCATAAGGCAAGACATTGCAAATGTAACACCCTTAAGAGAACGATGACGATGATGATGTTCATGATCACGATAGTGGTGATGATTATACCATCGGAGCAACTGAATGATTTAAATCCTTGTTGAATGCTTATTCGGTGCTAAAATCTTTGACTTTGCAAATACCAAAATATAAAACAATATACAGCAACCTACACAGAACAATTTGGACAGAAAAAGAATATAAACTAGGAAGAATAGTTCTGACGAGCATGTCCTTTCGTTTGAAAGGTTGCAAATCTAAACATCTACCCCTAAGGCCTGAGAGTCACATTTGTAGCGGTAGCCTATGCATTCTGATTTGCCTTTATAATGATCATGTTATATAACTATGAGTTTGATTTTGCATCTGGAATTAAATGCAAGATAAGAAACAACTAAGACTGTGCTTCTCGGATACTATCGTGGCCACTGGAGGACAAGTCCCCCCACTTGTCTTAAAAGATCAATTTTTAATTCACCCAAATCTGATGAAAATATTGGGGTGTCTGGCATTTAGCCACCTTCTTCACTACTGACACTGTGACTTTTTGTCACCTTTGTGACCTTAAGATTCTTTTGTAAATTTATCAGAAAACAAAAATTGTCAACTATATCACCACGCCCAATTTATTTAGGCTGGCGCCGCCACTGTCCTTAGAG
>JAAAKL020017486.1:0-10588 GCA_010016065.2 Carybdea cf. marsupialis auct. non (Linnaeus, 1758)
AAAAAAATCATTATGTCATTATTGTTGTATCAGTTCCACTCCTATAATATCTTGCTGTCCCCTTCGTAATGGGTGAAAACAGTGAGAATGATATGTACAATGTCGAAGCTTATTTCTCTGTAAAGAATAAATGTTTGGCACTGACAGAGGTTCAATTATGATGATGAGGATGAGAATGATGATGATAATGATAATCGTAATGATAATGATTATTATGAGGATAATGAGGATGATGTGATAACCAACGTTTTGAACCCTTTATGAATCTTACCCTTAAAATAGATCGTAAGCTTGCTATCCCTCTTTGTATTGATGACTATAAAGAAAGCATATTGTCTACGAGCTTTGCCACAAATTTGGCTGCAGTTATTGTAGATCAAGGGGATTAGAACAACTCGATGACAAAAAACGATAAATTTGTAAATCTGCAGATAATTATAATAGTAACAAAACCTAATTGGGTTTGGAGAATATGCAATTGATTTCAACTTTACAATGCTTCAACCAAGATAATATCTTGAGACTTTTATGTCACCCACACCTCATCAACGTATTTACGTACTTGCCAACCGTCCTATTTACTATCCTCCTACTCACCTACCCACCTACCCACCTACCAACATACTAACCTAGCTACTTAGATCCTGATCAAGCTATATCTATGCCCAGTGCACTTAGACTGGACTGAAATACCTATCGTCGCCAATTACAGAAGCAATTGGAGCGCTCTGAGTTCCTCATGGACTTTCATGTAGGAGTCGGTAGGTCTAAGTACAAGATCCTAAACCAGGTCGTAATTTCTGTGCTTTATATTCATTGCCATTTATTTACCTTTGCTGTAAGAACAACAACAGACAACCCTTATTTCTGGCAAATCCATCACTTAATATCAAATAAGTTCTACAAAGAATATTTATTTGGCCTATAGTTTTTCCATCTTGCATTCTTAATGTTGATGTATATCCAAAACAGATTCCTTTCTTAATAAATTTGTGAATGCCTAACAGCATGATTCATTTGTTAAACTTTGTTCATCGCATATATTTACCGTTGCGCTTTAAAGTGCATCTTTAATACCCTTTTTATACGTTCATATATAAGCGTATATATTTACGATTGGACATAATGCTCGTAATGTCAGAAACCCCCAAATCAACAAATGTATAGACATTGTTGCCTTCTACAAACAATCAAAGCTACACACAGTGTTAGACCAGTATGCCAGATTTGTAGTGTAAACCAGCTGATCTTTTCCATGGCAAAAGTATTTTGTCCGTTGTAGTATTTTTGTCTGTTGAGAGAACAAATGTTGAGACAGAACCAAAGCAGCCCTTACCCGTAGTGCTCAGACTTGCCGTAACTCCTTTCCGGTTTCACATAATCTTGATCAATACTTTGGTCTCACATTACATGCAAAGAGCTGACGTATGACTGAAACCTAGAATTATGGTAAATATTTTTTTGTTAGTCTGCACTGAAGGAAAGAAAGCACATAGTAAAGCTTAAGCAATATATCTTTCTATCATGTCTGTCTTTTTGTGATTCGTGTAAAATGTTTGTATGTAACATTTCAACAGTTAAGTATGGAATTATACATATTATCTGTTTAAACCATAATACTTGACAAACAGAGAGTAACAAGAGACAGCATTTGTACAAAGACCATAATCGTTTTAGTTTCTTGGCACCCATGCTACGTCTTTCCTGGTTATATAGCATTGCACTTTATTGAAAGCATCGCTTACTCCCTCTTTATATGGAACGTATCTTTGAGCATAGATTTACATAGTTCGAATAACAATACGTTGTGCATTTAAAGGTAGAAAGGAGGGTTACGTTGGTTATATTTTCTACAGCAATCAGTCGTGTAGGGACTGTGTCATTTCTTGTGACATCCAAGTTCTATGATGCAATATCATCTTTGAAATCGTTCATTTACACGAGTTGATTCCATGGCTTGGTTCAGAATTTATCTTCTAACAGACCTTCATGAATGAGCTGTTCCGTTCTATGTATAGCGTGTTTGACATTTTAACTTGGTTCCTGATGTGCTATTAACAAGGAACATCTGCCTCTTATAAGTGAAGTTAGAAATATGAATTTGCTACTGTTTATCTGTCAAAGTGATGCCGGCCGTGAGATCGCGAATTTACATGAATCGTTTCTATGCATCTGCTCCAATTATCACCATCACCTGACAAGACTTCATAAGTGAGCTTATTCTTTACTATGTTTCTTCCTTACGTTCCTTACCAATGTGCTACTTACACCTAAAACTAATAAGAGAACCGAGAAATATGTGTTTGCTATTGTTTTTGCTGTCAAAGTGATACCAATGTTAGCTTAACTACTGTCGAAACTGTTTTGCTACTCGAGTGAGCATTCTGATTCTGTGTATTGCTAACAATATGTTTGTGGCTACTAATAAATTGTATGCTTGACACGCCGACGTCTCCAGTTTTTACAAAGAACTCACCCCCATATGATGGATTGTCTGTTCTTAGGAGAGAATAAATGCAATACTCGTTTGTTTTCTATGACTAATCTGAGACTTCAGTTGGCCATTCTTTTGTTTTGTATCCAGTAGTTTATCGACTGCCTCATTACCTTGGAAGCCTCAGGTCCATTATCTCCCTAAACCATCATTTGCCTCTGACTCGCTTTTGATTACGCAGAGCTTCCAAGCCTCTTCCCTGGGCTATCATGTGTAAAAATCATTTTAACATCGTCAACATTAATATCACGGGATGCCTCTGATTTCAGATCTTCAATCACCGATGTGCTGCGTTGTCCAACCAACTGAAATCTAGTTGTTAAGAGAGGTTCAGTTAACTGGAGCAGGAGGGTGATACCTCTTCGATCTTTAATTTTTAGCATAACCCTTCTCTAAAGTGAGTGTGATTTTGACACATATCTGCTTCCCTTTGCTTTGGTTGGAAGTTTTTTTGGTTTATAAATGACCTTACAGGGTGGTAGGGAAATCTTTGGTAAATAAATCAAAGGGTTTAGGAGGTCTTCTAAAAATCTAAAGATGTTAGGAAAGCGGTAGATGAGAGACTGTGAGTTGTTTTATGTTATGATGGAAGGATGGTTTGTCATAAAGTTGAGCATGGATACAAAGCATCAGAAGAACATTGCAATAGTACCTGCTTTTGCTAAGTCTTCTGCATCATCCCTTTTATTTACTGACAATAAAGTAGGAGCCTTTGCATTTTACAAATCCCTTTATACAGTTGACGGGAATTACGATAAGCTAAGAATGTAGATTTCCTTCTCAACAATCTCGTCCGTGTTTTCTTTTGTGTCAAAGCTTCACTTCAAGGATTTGACTTTGCAATGGTGACTTTCTTCCTATTCTTTGATTTCTGCTATGTTAATATTAGATCATGTGCCCGGACTATAAGCATTCTAATACCTCCGATGAACATATCAGCGGGATGGCAATCATTCGAATCGGTGATTGCACGTGTCAAAGGGATGAGGCATTTAGGGGGCAAAGGTCATCCGAAGTCACGAGGATTGCATAGCAACATGAATGTATATCGTCATGTTAGTCTATTATCAGGAAAGATTTCGGGTAATTTGTGTTTGTTGGGTTTTTGGTTGATAGTATTTGGAAGGGATCAAAGGAGAGAAATGAGAAAGGTTTTAAGGAAGGTTGTTTTAAATGCAACTCTCACTGGTCTTGCCTTCTGAAGCATATGATTAGTAACAATCATAACTTTGACGACTCCTGATAGTAAGAAAAGCAGAGCATTAAGAATCTCACGTGGGTTTAAAATGATTCATTTCAAAACTATTGAAATCTTGGGGCTGTCAAATCGTGATCGTGACGTTATTCACGGTTCCTTTTTCAGGTCCTCTTGTTCTTTGAAAGTAAGATAATTGTTGATATATGGACGAACTTTCAGATCTGATAATTCTGCAGATTTCCCAGCAGACACGTTATGTTTTCTTAAATATCACACTTGCTATCTTGACGACACTAAGGTCATAATTGTGAATTCTTCTATGCATCTTTGTCCAAACGTTTCTTGATACAGATTCAAATGTCCAGCTTTGAATATGCCATAGGAAGAAGAGCGTAAGCGAGATGATACATGCCAGAAATTAATGACCCCACCAAAATCTTTGAACGATGAGGGATTATGAGTTGTACCACTTTACATTAGCGAACTGCGAGCTTTTTTCAAGTCACTAGCATCGATTTATCTTTCTAAATTGATTGGCAAGTTCTGTGTCATCTTGCTTTGCTTTGTGGTTCCATCGCATCACTTTATTATTAGCTAGAATAAGCACGTTGTTGCACTTAAGAATTCAATATAATCAAACCTCTTTCCTATAGGAAATTTCATTAGGAAGCAGTTTGTTCCTCTGAAGGATAACTGTGGGCGCAGAGTTTTGTTGGAAACAAAACCAGTCTTGCAAATGCATCGTCGTGAGGATGACAAGACGTTTAAATAAGTCAAAACCATGGATTTTCAAACTGTGTGTCCACACGGGTCTTAGATATCTTAAATTACATGTTTATAATGCTATAAACTTTGCTCAAGAGACTGTAGATGAGTGATCACTTAATACGTGGTCTGAACACACTGTAGTATGCATGGCGTACCCATTATATTTCTCTCAGCGAAGAGATGTAAAGAGAGGAAGCGTTTAAATGGTTAATTATTTCTGAATAATTTTCGTATGGACTTCAAATTTTGGCATGAAATTGAAGTTTGGAAATAAGTGGTTATGGCAGGTATTTCTTTTTCAACGGGGATTACAGAGATGAAAGTTTAAAAATGTTTAATCTAAGCTCTGAAACGTATCTAGACATTGGCCTTATACTCGTAACTTTTAACGGAAATAGGTAATACTACAATGAGCTATTGCCTCCTTTGGCCTTGCCTTCTATCCTCCCTTCTTCTCTTGCTCGCTTTTTTGGTAGCCCTTGAAAACGCCGATATTTTTTAGAGCTTTAAGATGACTAAAAGGTTCTGCTTCCATAACTGTTTTCATTTTTTTGGTTTCCAGAAATAATTATTCTACCAAGTGTTGGCTAGGGAGGAAGCTAAGCAGTGATTCCTCAAATTTGTCCTTCTTGCCCTTTCTTTGTAAAGTATAAATGTAGATAATTTAACTCATGTTTAACCTTCTATAACAGTTCGTTTAACATTGCATGGTACATTATTGGCAGACCCATTGTCGTGGAAATAATGGGCACCTAGAAAGTAGCTAGATATAAAGGAAGCAGACTGATGACACTTTATTTACAGAACATAATTGCATTCCAACAGAAACTACGTCAAGCTTGATAAAGAGGGGCGTGTTTTTAGGATGGACCAACGTTGTAGATTTTACTCTAAAGGGGCATGATAGTTGATCCAGGAACAGAGAAGTTTGTTTGTAGGGATGGGCCCTTGCGTTGATACATCTACGATAGTGCTCTAATCATAAGAGGTCCACTCAAGTCAGTAAAACATTTGCAAGGTCATATCTCAACGTGCAATTATGCTGAAATTGGTATTATTAAGAGCATATCCTAAATCATTATGCCAGATTGTTAGATATATTTGAAGCTAAAAAGTTTCCTTTATCTACAAGAAACCTATCTGTAATCAATTGAGAACTGAGCTATCTCCTATATCAAATTCTAAATCCGCTATTTTAAAGGAACCTTTCCTTTTTCTTTGCCTATTTTCGTCCCTTCTAGCTATCGTTCTCTTTATGGCTCTACTCAATTCATTATTAGAAGTGACTCATCCTATTCAATTTGATAAATACGTTCTCATTAAAGATGGCTTTCAATTGAATAGATTCCTGAAAGTTTATTGCTATTCTCAGTACACAATGGCTCATTTTTGATAACACAGAATATCTTAACATATACTCTCCATAATCACTTCTACTCCATTTTTAATCTGAAAATAGATCCTTTAAATGCTACAGATTGAGCTGGTTTTGATAGGAATAGCACCCTGACGGCTGATGACGTAACCCGAAATCGTAACCGCCTATCGCTATCATTGAAATCGTGAATTATCTTCACAAACCTCAAGTCATTTGCTGGCCATTGTTGGAGAAGACAAACTAGATATTACCTGAGGCTTTGGTAATTATTTGCTCTGCTGGTTGGCTCTTACTGGCAGGCACGTAATCAATAATGGGACCGTTTGGATTCCACCCATTTGCCATGTGATCCTACGTCAACGCCCGTAAAGGGACATGAATTGGATAGTTTGTGCGGGTCTTAAATATGTACGTCTAAATTGCTTTCAGTAATTATTGATAAACGAATCCTGCAAATGAGTTAATACCTGAGCATGTGTTCGGGTCTTGGTGTCATTTAAGTAAAATCCTGTCTTTAGTAAATAGGGAAGCAAACCCCATCAAGAAATTCAGAAGGGAACCAAATGTGATATTTGGCCCCTCTCATATATCGAAAGGATAATGATGATAAGAAGATATCAAAAAGTATACGTGTACGTTTGTTTGTATACTTAATCTCTGTGTTTAAAACTGAACTACGTGTCATTTTCTGGCTCACGGGAGGAAAATATGGAAGTCTGGTTTCAATAGTCTAATTGCTATCTGTCTGACAATCTTTGAGGTGAAAGTTGTCTCGGGCCAAAACTCATTTTCTGGGTACTTTCAATTTTATGCTGATTTTATAATTATTTTATCATTTGATGTAGCAGACCACTCCCTGACTTACATCATTGTCCCATAAAACATTAACCGCTTTGGGTATTTCACTGGCTTTTGCCCTATTTTATGTACTTATCGTAATTAGGTCATACAATATATATACCAATTTATTATCGATACTGTCTAAATGTGATCAGGGCAGCTTTGGCATACATAATTTCATTGTGGTTTGTGTTAAATTGATAGCCATGTGGTACGCACCTTTAGAATTTCTTGCGGACTTCCTTTCGTTGATCGTCTTTTACTTTCGGCTTAATCTATAACTGCGTCATCCTCTATCTATCAGTATCCTAAATGGTGACTTCGGAAGGTATCTTACTACGGTAAACGTGTTGTCATTGCATGCATCTCTGCGTTTAACTTTTCGTAACACATATAATGTTTCTTGATTCAGCAACTTAAATTTGATTCTCTATCTAAATCAATGATTATTTAAATAATCATGTAACTGTTTATTTACAAAGTAAAGCAGTCTATTAATTGATACGTTGAAAATCAAAACAGGAGTCAACGTATACTGCATCCCTGTTCAACACCCCACCATGATCTTGACAAAGTCACTTTACTTCCAGCAGTTGCAAAGGATTCTATTCAGAGATGGAAACGAGGGAGGAAACTGAAACTATGAACTTCAACTTTGGAAGGTTTTATTACTTCCAATAGACGATAATGTATAAACAACTGTTACCTTATGAAGGTACATAGAATGACAAATTAACTTTTGAGTGCGATATTCCCTTGTACATATTACGTCAAATGTTTTGGCTATTTTTTGATAAGCTTAATACGATACCCATTGCATTACTCTCAATCTCGACAACAAATGCTATCATTCTTAATGACGTCATTTGTGGCGGGTTGCTTGTAGGTGACGTCATCCACCCATTCTTCCTTCTGATGAAAATAAACAATATCATACTTTGGCTAGCAGATGTCTTGTCAGTTTTTTTTATTTTTTTATACGATTTAAGGAAACAAGTACTAGTTTCATGCGAATGGTGATGAATGCTTCATAATAGACGTTTACTGCCAATCATCTAGCAAACGAAGCAAAAACTGAAGTAAACAAAAAGTCAGGTGCCTGTAATCTAACAAGTGAAAAAGTGTCTTAGCCTTAAAGGACTCACAACGCATCAAGTTTCCAGCTCGTAGCTTTCATATAAGATTTTGCTTTACTTCTTTTTCTATATGTTCCCCTTAGATCTAAGGCGAAATTAATTTTCCTAGAAATTGTGTCGTCTTTAGTAATTTGTCACACAAGAATATTATAAGAAAGGCAGATGGAATGTACAGCGCAGGGAATGGTCGACTTGTGAGTCCCACCGGCTCATGCAATATTTTCTGATAACATGTCATTATACAGGACTTGATTTTGGTGATGAATTTCGAAGTATGTTTACATTTCTTAGAAACACGTTTTGTACATTGGACATAATTTGGATTTGTGCTAAAATAATAATAATAGTATTATATGTAAGTGCGACACTTTTGACTGAAAGCAGTTTAAATGAGCATTTGATAGATTTTTTAGCCTACCGGGGCTACATCCTGGATTTTGACCGTGACACGTGCAATATTTTTATCATAAATCTGAATCGAAAAGGGATTTATTGGTGTATATAGAAACGTTCTACCAAATGGAGCTGAAATAATCAGTCTTTAACTCAAGGATGTTATCTGAATCTAGCATTTTCGTTTAGTCTCTCTGCTTTTAATCTGTGCACTATCCATTCATAATGGTCCCTTCACCAGTATTCGTTTTCCACCTCTGGTTAAATGCACCTGATGCAGCCTTTGACAGACTGCTTTCAAAAGTTCTTATATCTGTTGCGATGTTTATACTTCGCTTTCTTACTGTTGTATCTTCAACCTAACAGATACTTTCCCCATACAACTTCTCCAATACTCCTTTATTGGTAACTCCCCATTCCAAATTTTCTTGCCAAGAATCCAATTCAAAGCCATATTAGCGTTTCCAATATCTTCACTTTTGTAGTCATGATACATCCCTGTAAATTTTGAGAAATGGCACAAATGCATTCTAAATCTCTGTGACTTCTATTCAGAATTACACCTTGGGTCACATAGTACGAGTTGTTTGGCCCTATCTGTCATAGCAGCTCCCTATATGTGACCCTTCAGATTCCATACAATGAAGACAGCATTTAGTCTTGGCTGTAAAATTTTGACGGCCTTGGATAACTTTAAGGCTGACTTCTTATTTACTGAACATACAGTTACTATATTCGATTGCATTTCTACGTGTTTGCATTATCCATTTTCAAGAAAGTCATTTAGATTTTACTCTCTTTTAGGTCATTGGCGTGTCTTGTAAGATTACTCTATTTTTTATTATATATCCTTTTCCCCTGCCTATTGCCTGTTTGTAAATATGAAATTGAGATGGCGTGAATCAATACTTCTTGAATCCCAGGAAGTAATAATGCGTCGTTTGAAAATTCGCTTTTCTGCTTACTCTTAACCTGTTTATCGATGAATTTGACAGCCTCTTTAAATCGTTACAAAATGCTTACGTCTGTATCTCTTGAATTACTTTGTTGTTTTCGACCTTTGATTTTGGTTGTTTTGCAGTTCACTGTCGGATGCGTTAAAGTCAGTACACAATTGTGGAGAAATGCTAGACAACCAAGAGATAAAGTAAATTAAAAATCAAAGGTATATTTTACTCTTGTTTTCTACATTATATTGTGTAGAAGCAATTAATTCCTGAAAAACATGAAAACCTCATGTATGAACACACCTAGCAACTGGGATACCTTGCAACAAAGGGTTTGATATTTGTGGTATGAACAGGTAAGCTGCATTACAAATACTGCTAAATCCAACAGCGATTTTTTACAATACGCATGGCATATTACATTGATTTTCAGATGTAGACAAAGGCACACCTTTACCATCAATGCCTTTGTGCCCTATGAAGTTTCTATTCGTCAAAAAAGAGCCCAGACAAGGACATTAAACTCGATCTAATGGCAACCAAAAGCTTACCCCCTTCGTGCAAAGTCAGCAGTTTCAGGAAATATGGTTCTTTGCGTGTCAGAGAAAGTTGAATGACTCAGTTCTTCACTTATTACGGAAAGGCCTCAAAAAGACTGGCGTAAAGCCAGAGAGTGCCCGAGCTAAACGGAGTAAATAGAAGGTGTTAACCAGAATTCACTTCTAAGAATGCGCAAAAATATGATCAATATAGCATCAGGGAAGAAAATTTATGAACTGTGGAGAGGTGTTACAATGGAAACCAATTTAATTTTACTACGAATGCACATAAAATAGCTGTAGTGAGTATATTTTGCTGCATTTCCTCCAATTAACTCTACCAACCCCGTGGTATTATGGTAAAGCAAAACGAAACTTGAAAATTATGATTTTTTTCGGTTGAGTTATGAACCAAAGATGATTTTCACTAAACGCCGTCTCTACAAAGGAAGTTAAAGTAGAAAGAAATCAAACTTAGCAGTTGTAATAGATGTTCACAACCTTTGATAACCATTAAGATGTACTGAATATAAGGAAAGGTAATTTTTATGAACTGATACGCTTTCATCCAGTCTCAAGAGTTCAAGTAAAACATCTCTTCAAGGAGTATAGCCAATCCTCCTTATTTTAAAATGTATGCTACCATTCCAAGTATTTTGCTGGAGCCCTGCATAATTATGCTGCCTCCTCGCCACCATTTTTAACTCGGTCGTTAACTCCACCATCATCGTTATCATCACCGTCATCATTATCACTATCGTCATCATAATAGCCATCATTATTATCATCATTATCGTCATCATAATAGCCGTCATCATTATCACTATCGTCATCATAATAGCCATCATCGTTATCATCATTATCGTCATCATAATAGCCATCATTATTATTACTA
>JAAAKL020017487.1:0-10588 GCA_010016065.2 Carybdea cf. marsupialis auct. non (Linnaeus, 1758)
AACGCACTAAGCCACTGCATACTAGCACACCCCCCCCCCCCTCACTGTATGATAACCATGCAATGCTACAAAGGCTGAGGTCACCATTGTGGCAGTAAACCGATTAGAGAACCAAACTCGTATTATGCAAGTTGCACCAGTAAATGGAGATTCGGCAGATCCTATTAATGCATTGACTGGTTTATAGCATATAGACTACAAAGTTTTAAGTAGGAAGCCTAATATCCAATTCCGTATTAGAATTTTTTAACACAATTTAGATTTTTCCTGGCCAAGGCCTTGGAACATTAAAATCATTAGGGTGGAAATAGGTTTGGCCCCCATCCCCCTAAATATTTGATGGTTATGGCACTGATATCTTTCGTGATTCGAGTATGGAAGTTAAGAGTCAAAGTAGTAAGGCAAGAAAGTGTTTAAAGGCAACAAGTCGAATGTTGTTTTAAACCATAAAGATGGTTTATGATATTTCAAAGGGACCTAACATTGGTATATCATTGTAAATTGGTTTATATAAAGCAGTCAATTAAACAGTGAAATGTCACACAGAATGAAATTGGTTTAAATAATACTATACCGTTTTTTATTCAAACTTTTTAAAACTGCTTACATTTTCCTCCTTCTTTGTAAAGTGGTTCAAAGAATCGATCGCTACGCAAGCATTGACTATAGACTGACACAGGCACCAACCTTTACTTCAGATTACATGGATGCATTTCTCAAGGTAAAAGGAGATTGGCTCAGTGTAAAATATGTAATAGTTATTTGGTCGCCTTTACGTGAGCGACCACATGCTTTTTCCAAACTTATTCTTTTATGTAGCATCACTAGCATTTTTCCTCTATGCCTCCATGTGACTTTGGCGTGGTCTTCCATTAGGCCGGTGACCGTAGGTTGCTTGCCACAGTACAATTTTATAGGCTCTCTTCTCTGGTGGCAGTGACGAGGAAGCTACATCCTTCTTGTTGTTACTTTGTTTCCCACCGATGGCAGGTCACTATATAACTAATCGTTGATTGTGTGTGAGCTTCATTTCACATGGAGCATTTTCCTCAGCATACTGGTGTACGTACCAATTAAAGAGCGCGAGCGTTCCATCTGAGGATTTATTGCCCCGCTCTCACATCCGTGTGATAAAATGGACTCTATAGCAGCCAGGAAGAAACTGATCTTTAGGCCTGGGGACATTCTTGACTCCCAGATAGTGATAACAGAAGGGATAATCCTACCCTTTAATGTGTCCATGGATTTTTTCATGAAGTCAACATGTTTTTTGGATGACTGACATTCGTCTGTGTTGTAAGCCCTACCCGATAAACACATGGATTAGCTCAGTCAAACTGCAGGATTTTCAGAAAAGTACTCTCCTATGTAAATGCACACAAAGACAAAATGTAGTCTAATTTTCATAAAACTCTTTTAACTGCCTTTATTAATGATGAACGGTGGAGTACCAGTCGAAGGGGACGTTCCATCCCCACGGCAAGTTCCCTCTACTGGTATAAGAAATAGTTTGCAGTCTTTCAATTCACTGTACAGAAGTGGTTTCTACGTTAAGAAGAGTGAGTGAGAAAATGTCTTCTGAGATAAAGTTCATTTGAAGAGATTAAGGACATCGTGGGAATGGATATGAAAGAGACCCGAGCGATGGACGTAAAATGGTTTCAAATATAGATAACAAAAAGAAACAAATAGGGGGGAAGGTTTAAATCGGTACTTGTTAAGGAATGGTGCGTGTGACTCGAAGCCGTTCACTTTTTATTGCATCATTTGTCATTGCATGTTATGTGAGGGACACGTAAAAGCGTCGTGTTCTTTCAACAAGGCCCAAAAGGGCCGTTGTATTTTGAAGACAAAGTTTAAAAGTCATCATCTTTTGATGCTGTTTGTAGTAGTAGTTCCCACGTCAAACTCACTTTAAGGTTATTTTAGAGAAACGTATTTGAGCACCTTTCTGAATATGATGATATTTCAGTTCACATGATTATTTTGCTGATTTGTTTTCTCTTCAAAGACATTTTGTTGTACTGGTGTTTGTTTATGTTTCGAATTCTCTTTTTAAGGGACAAATTTTTCCTACTGGTGGAAGATCAAGAAACTTGATGACAGTCCCCTCCTTCAGAGCTACAACGGACTCGTCCAAAATGGCGTACCTGTGGCTGACAGAGTACACATTGAACACGGCAGGGAAGGTGTACCAAAACAGTGGTGCATTAACGTATACGTTGAGGATAAAGAAAAATAAAGCAAGTATTTACGAAAGCAATGTATGAAATCTGAAATTGACCACCCAGTCGCAATACTTCAAAGTTGCCCCCATGTGATTTACCCAGTTGATCTTAGGAGTGCTATTAAAGGGATAGGAGAGATTGTCATGGCTGCTATTTTATGCAACACCATATTGAGTGCCATAATTTTTGACTTATTTTTCTACTGCCTCTTACTAACTTAACTGCAAATTTAATTGCCAACTTTATTTTGATGTATTATTATCGCTTGACACTCATTACGTTTTCTTTTTCAGTAAATTGCTATCTTACCCTACCCGCTTAAATTTTTTAATGACATGATAGCCTCATTTGAAAGTTAAATCGCTCTTCCCCGTACAAGAAATCGGGTTTTCTAGAGTGATTTTGAAAATATCTGGTCAAGCGCCACTCAGTACTATTGTACTAGTGGTTGAGGCACTGTGATACTTGATTTTTTAGTTGTCAGAGACACTGATAGCCAGTGTATGACGGAGCAATCCAGGATTCTGTTGATTTGGGTGTTTACAGTACCATCAAATTTCGCCAGCAAGCAAGTCGCAGAGGGGAGGTGGTGTCCGGGTGCAATTTAATAATTTATTTTATCAAGGTTCTTTTTACGACTGTTATATTTCCAGAGTACAAAACATAAGTAGAAGATGTGGTAATATTAAGTATAGTTAGGAAACCTTCGAAAAGCGAGTTGAGTTATCCGGGTCGGTAGAGCGCTGGTCTGGCAAGCAAAAAATGAAGTCTCGAGGAGTCCTTTTCAACCGTCAACCTGAGCCCAGGGGCCTGCGAACCCGGCAGGAAAACGGGTAGCTTAGATTAGCTAGGGATTGATAAGGGAAGCGAGGAATGGAACTGGCTCCCGCACCTAGCCACACTGCCATGGGACAGGAGATATGATTTCCTGCCACTTCATCCCCGCCCTTACTTTGAAGCAAAGAACGGTACTAGCTAAACCCATGCTTCTTCAATAACAAGCTTAAATGACTATTTGCGGAATGTAATTCATCTGTAGCCGAGGCATCGGGACACATTTGAAGAACCTCTGCTTATCGAAACATAGAAGTTATTTCTTTCTCTTTGTATGGATTCACATGGTTTGTTGTTTTTATCGACGAAAGCTATCTCCCAAAAATTGCAGGATTTAATATGTTGTTGTATATCATGTCTACTGTTCTCTTTCTATTCCCACACAGCTGCCAACTTCGCTGAAGGTTATTGAAAGCGTCCAGTTTCTTCCCAGCCAGGTATGCTAGTATTTCGTTAAATACTTTACGAGAGGCATCTTAAAATATATAGAAACGAAAAGATGTGGAGAAACTACTCGCGTTCTTGTTTTAATGACAGGAATAAATAAACACTGTATAGCGAACAATTCTGTCGTGTAGTTTATTTTGAAATTGGTTATCGAGTGTATAGTGTTGTGTACCCTGATTTTACACATTTGGCTGACGTTATTCCATATTATTTGTTCTTTGTTAGCTGCTAGGACCATTTAAGAATGACAGTATTCTCATCGAACTCAAGTCAAGGCTTGCACCGCGAGTGGAGTTAATTCCAGGAAGCTTGAAGTTGCTTTTATTCCCAGAATTTGCATTCAAAGTTATTACTGGAGGAAAAGCGTCAACTATATTTTCTACCAATGTGGTAAGGCTTGATTGTTATTATTATAACCAACTGTCATCGTCGTTGCGCTCTAGACTAGGCCACGAACCGTGTCTGTTTTCCCTATGTTTTGTATTTCCGATGTTAACAGCAGCTGTAGTCTAGTGGATACGTTCCTTGCCTTAAGATCAAGAGGGTCAATAGGGTCAGCGTTCAAATGCCGGAAGAACTATTTGTGACGTCAGGAAGGACATCCGGTCTTAAATTGCTTTTTGCTTCATTAGCAAGTCCCATGCACACAGGCACCACCGAAGCCACTGTAACGGGGATTGCATGGCGTTAAAACCGATAAAAAAATGAAAAGAAATGCCCATGAGTAATGTTAAGTATAGCCAACTTTGAAGTTAGAAACGGGAGAGTAGGGGATAAGAAGGAGTGCCTTAACCCTTTTTTTACTGTAATTTTGAAAGCATATTAGATATGAGTATACAAAGCTAGTCATAGACGGTGCATTCAAAGTGCGAGAGTGCATAGCTAGAACAGTAACATAATTTGCAGTCGGACGTGATGTTTAATGATTTTTGTCGAGATATTGGTCTGCTTCCCAAATATTCAATACTTTTTACAGTTGTAAGTTTTGTGGATCTGACAGTACAGAGCAATTTGAAGACGATTTTGGCATACCATAACTAATGCCTTGTGGTCTGTAGGGTACAGTTTTAATACCCAAAAAAATGCATCACCAGAGTCCCAGATAGGGAGTGAGAGGTACACTAACAGTGCCAATTAGCACTTCTGAAGGTTTTCATCTTGCCAAGATGTATACCGAAACCAAACGACAGTTACTGAGAAATATTTTTACTTGAGTAAGTGAATTGCTATACTCATGCATTACTTGCAGTGATCGTGTGTGTAATTGACTGAGAGCATTCATGTATTTGCAAGGGAGAGGGGGAGGGGGGACAGTCTATATCAATAATCAGGTACAGGTAAAGTAACATGACGTCTTAAGAAGCAAATGCGAAACAGGTTTTTCCCACTAGACTAAGAGCACTATTATTTTTCCTGTGTTTCTTAAGTAAGTGAGCAAGGCTCTGTAAAAGAGATCTGTTACTAACCAGCGAGTATTCCATGAACCCCATGGTTCTCAGCGTTGGTTGCTTCTTAGGACTCGGCGCTATTGTCTTCTATGAGTAATTTAAGATTGTACATTTTCATTATCTTTTTCTAGAATGTTTGGATAGAGGGAACAGTTAAAGTAGTGAACGATTTCATTACTTTTGATATCAAGGATTTCAAGTATGTACCATTAGTAGTGTGATAGCTAGAACTTTACGTTCATTTTCTTTGAAATGATGATATTGGTTGACATCAACGACTCTTGAAATATTGCTATCACGGATCATAATTAAACCGACTTGTGAAATGGTGACTCAAGGTTTTGAAATCTCAGCAATGAAGGTACACGCCTGATTATCCAAATGTCCATGATTCGAATTTTCGATTACCCGGGGTAGGTAATAAGAGGGCAATTCATTTTATTGGCAAATTCGGTATCAAACGCCCATCCAATTTTTTTGTAGTTACCGGAAACATATTTTACTTTTTTGTCTATGCAATTATCTGATCGACATTGAATTCAACAAGACATAGTCTCATTGCTTGTTTGTTTCAAGTCTTTGTTGAACTAAAGTGCAGTTTATCACATCTTTATTTTTTGGCTTAAAAAGTAAATTGTTGCTAAATGAAGTATGTCATGTTTACGTGCTTACCCCTCATTGAGTAAGGTAGATGAAGGTGTTACACGTTGTTCTTAAAACTTCGATGTTAGTGTGTGCGATGATCCTAGCATCTCGTTCGTAAATTGAGTTCAACTTGTTTATCTTATTGAGGATATACTAGACTATGTGTGGCTAGTTTTCGAGATCAGTATTAGGGATCACAGATGTTTGAAAACGCTCATCTAATAAGTTTATTCCACTAAATATACTGTGACTTATACGTGACCTCCCCAAAGTTGTATCTGCTTTTGCCAATGGTACGAGAGGAATATTTAGAATGCACAGCCCTTTCAGTTCGAGTAAGTACGGATATATGTCAACGTTTTGTTTCCATTCGAATTATTTGATCGTATAAAGTCAGTTGCATACAACGTAAATGTAACAAAAAGGAGAGCAAACAACGTTGTATATAACTGAAAATCCACAAGGATTTTGTAACGGGCTTTTAAAAGTGTCGTAGAAACAGTTTTAATTGGCTTGACTATTCAAGTAACATCAGCAGAAATTTCTTTTTCTCTGCACCCCCACGCTGCAAAACACAAAATTGTACCCACCTGTAATTTCAAGTGCTTTTAGATCCTCATTTTTCACACAAAGCATGGTTGGATTTCGTATTGTCACAAGGCTGGCAGTGGAAAGTGCAGCCGTGCAGATTATGTATCACTTGTTTCATGTCAGCAATATTGATGCAGTTCACATGTATTAGTATTATAAAACCGTTGAATATTAAACTTACATACATATTAATACCCGAAGGCATGCTTGCAGATTATGTAGTACGAAAAAGTGCAATTCACTATTTGTAGTAAAAGTTCTGTTGTCTCGAAAGTGGGAACAAAACTTAGTTGTATGATTGTCGATAATCTAGGGGTCTCACTAGCTATAATAGCATAGTAGAATTGCAAAGGGGCATGTTGATTATTCTAATGAGCCGATCTTACTATACCAGGGGTTTTTTCTATGTATAGAAACAAGTTGAAAATACTTAAAAAATATGAATTTTTTGAGGGGAAAGTACGGGGAGATGGATTAGAAATTGAAAGTATTTGCCACCAACGAAATTCGAACTCAAGAGCCACCCTATGGTAGCATACTGCTTTAACGACACGTTTTGGTGACCTTTTTTCAGAATGTCTTAAGGTGTTACTCTATATCAATTTTTCCCTTTTAACAATATCTTTTTATCGTAATGTCCCCATTGTCTTCGTTTCAGCTTCCAGATTGCACTGAAGTCATCGACAGTTGGAATGATTGACGTAAGTTTTTAGTTGAGTTGATGAGAGCAAATCAGATGATTGATTAGTATCTTGTCCAGTCACCTCAGATGTATCATGACCGCCATGGAACCCAGAACGATGAATCGGTATCTTTTAAAAACCATTATGTAATGTGCACTATTTGACAATATCGCACATACAGAGGTAACCATCCATCTTTTTCTTTCTTTTTTTATCATCTTTTGGTCTTGCATTTGCCTTTGTAATCATCTTAGGTTTCTCACTATTCACAAGTTAGTAAGACAAGATTTTGTTATCTGCTGAACGTCGTAGCAGCACTGATTGTTTCAATTTGGGACAGCAGAAATGGATTATGGCAGAGTCCATTGCCAATTTACTTCTTATCGAAACTACTTTAGTCTTACCTTCAGTCACCATCGCTTCGGGTTCAGCCGTGACCCCTCGTTCACGTTTTTCCGTGACAACCACGTCAGTCATTTTAATGCATGTTAATCTGCCAGTTATATAAGCCATCTGAAATGCAAACATTCAGTACGAGTCAACTTGATCTGTTGTTTGTCAGAAGGAATTTTCTTACGAATTTTATGTATGAAGAGTTTTATTTATCATTTCAGTAAGTTAATAATTTTTAGTAATTTTTGCTGTTTCTTTGCATATTTTGGCGGGCCTTTTTCTTACTTCAGCGACTTTATGTCACTGGATGAAAACTCTTCTTCAGATATGTCTGAATTAAAGGCCCTTTTGTATTCTTCCATTGAATGTACAACTGCTGCTTATCTTTCCAGGTGGGAGCTTTTGGTTCACCGTTCATCGAGGATGTAATCAAGAAGGGAATCCTGCAGCAGATTCAACGTAAGCATTCTTAAGTATATAACTGCACTCGCCTCAGCTTCAACTAAGTTGAGCCATGTGATCATAATTTTTTAGTTGCACACAACTTCGTGATTCTCTTTAAGTGAACGTAGTTATAATAAAAGGTTATGCAAAGTCGCCGTACGTCATGAATGCATGCTGTATTTATTTCGTTGGAAAGAAAACTACTCGAATGCAACACAGAAATTTCGAAGACAATGTTTAGGCATTTTGAAAAGAAATAAGCTTTGGAAACAATAAAAAGTGTAACTGAAGTTAAATCTAATTACCTTTTTCATACTGACGTAACGTAGGCTTTTTAACACAGGTCCAAAGACTACAGAACGTTGCTGATGATAAGCATTGAGCTGTTAAGGTCGAATACAATCAGGAATCGCAGCTTCAAACAATCTTTTTGAATGCAGAGGTTTAATAAGGAACACTTTAAGATTTCTGGTAACAAAGGCATTTTTAAATAGCCATCGGCAATTATCGTTTCGGAAGAAAAATTCAACTTGAATGCAAATGTTAAGGAGCCGAATTTCCTTACCTCTCCTCGTACGATAATTTGATGATTGGGTGAAGAAGGACTGCGGCCGCAGCTGCTACTTACAGAAAGCCCTTCGCTTGTTGACAAAGACTCCTCTCTATTCTCAAAAATGAAGTGATGCCATCTGTAACTGAACCTGTCTACAACATGACGAGCTTATTACATCCATGAGGAAGTTAGTAAGCAACAACATGTAAAATATACTTTTAATGAATTAAATATTGAAGTTCTACTGTTCTACCAAGTAATTTTAAACGTATGTGCGCGTACGCTGCAGCACAATGCAATCAATTTCTGCTCGTGTAACCTGAATTACTGTTAACATGTAAAGTATTGTTGTTACTGCTTTCAACTGGTTGTAAGGATAGAACACCCACTATTTTTTCACGTGTTGTATTCAACTTGAAGAAAGCACTCGTAGGAATTCATGCATGACTGCGAACGATAGTTTCTAATTTAGGCAGCAGCGTTGAATTCAACTAAGTGCATTCGTGCTTTAAATGCAATGGTTTTATCAATAACGTACGTGTCAGAATAATTCACTCTCGATCAGGGCAAGATGAAGCTGGCGACTGGTGAGATGCTTTTTCTAGTCAAAGGCAAAGAGGTTGACGTACATCAAGAACACGTTTTAATTCTCATGTAGGAAATTACAGAGAAAATATTTACAAACAGGATAAACGTGAATTAGCGTGTAATTAACGCTAGATTTCACTCAATACAACAAATGAAGAATGCTCTACATCTATGCACCAACAAGTGGGCAAGGCACAGTTTAGAATGCGTTGTACTACAGAGTACAAGAACTGCAGGGTGCTACTGATGAAGTAAATTAGCACGATGTGCTTGATATTATTGGTGACATAAACCTTGAAGGATGTGGTCGACAATCCAATTTCTCAGAATATTGTGGCAAGACATGATACGAGAATTTGAAATGGTAATAATTACATTTACATAACGTTTACATTTTTATGCGCCGTCATGATCAAGGAACTAAATAGGCCACTTCCTTATATACAAGCGCTTCCGACACGCAATCTGTACGAAAGTGCTGGGGCCTAGAGATTTCGATAGCGATCCTATGTGATATAGAACATCTATCAAGCATTGCTTGCGTGCTTCCAAATAGAAGTAATGGAATTGACATATGATACAGAAATGTGTAAATGCTGAAGGCGAACGTGAAGTTTATAGTGTAGAAAAGGATACTGAGGACATCATGGAAAATGCACAGAGGTAGCAGAAGAGGTATTGGAAGAGAAGAGGAAGATTAGGCTTTTGGTGATTGCTGCTACGTTAGGTGATGTAAGTAAGAGAGGAAAGGGCCAGAGAAAAACAGAGGAACACGAGCTAATAGATCTAACAATCTTACTACAAATTGGTAAAGTGAGGCGTACGCAAAGATGGAGCGGTAGTTGACTGACAACATCGCATCAGAAGCAGAACATACAGCAGAATGTGAACAAATTTGAACTCTGCACAATCGAAAACGGTTACAATGTAATCGAAAACCCAAGGCAGAGCGCAGGAGCAAAGTTTGGAATATGATATTGGGGATGCGAAGTGAAGCTAGGTTGAGCATTTTTACAAAGGTTTTTAATTGCGGTGAGGAAGATAACCCCATCAAATGAGAGAGAGAGTAACCGAGCAACGAATCACCTTAAGAACCCAGCTGAAAGTTTGCCGGAGTAGAGCGTATTTTTTCTAAAGTGGAAAGGTTCATTTGGACTTTTCCTGTTAGATAAGATTAGGAGGCAAGGCCTTCTTGCATATGACTGTGAGAAACGTTTTAGTGATACCTAGGAAATAGAGAAGAATGTAGGAGCGAGAAGAGCATGGCAGGGCAGTTGGCAACCGTAGGCCACATGGTTCAGCAGGTAGACGATTGGTAAGCTAGTCTGCATAGATGCCTTATAGAAACTATGTCACTCCATTCACCATGAGAGCTTCCGGGAGTGCCGAGCTTGGTTACATGATTAAACTGTTTCTAGACGGCGTAAAGTGCAGTGTCTTAGACAGTGGACAATCGAGGTAGTGGTTTGACATTTGGACTGACGTACAACAATGCTGCAATATGCTAGGCTTCCTTTGTCTATACAGTATCCGCCAAATGTAGGCAATGGGGGATAGTGGTTGAAATGAAGGGTAAATTACCCAAAGGAAAAGGGTCATTTGGTCTCTGAAATTGGGTATTGTACTCGAGCAAAGGCGGAAGAAAGACCAAGATTTGACACTTGAAGGGAAGTTGTCGCCACAGTCATGATAGCGAAACATGGATAATGACCAAAGCAAATTTATCAGCACGCT
>JAAAKL020017489.1:0-10587 GCA_010016065.2 Carybdea cf. marsupialis auct. non (Linnaeus, 1758)
TAAGTTCAAGTGATACCTTTGAGCCTAAGTTCAAGTGATACCTTTGAGCCTAAGTTCAAGTGATACCTTTGAGCCTAAGTTCAAGTGATACCTTTGAGCCTACGTTCAAGTGATACCTTTGAGCCTACGTTCAAGTGATACCTTTGAGCCTAAGTTCAAGTGATACCTTTGAGTGTAAGTTCAAGTGATACCTTTGAGCCTAAGTTTAAGTGATCCCCCTGAGCCTAAGTTCAAATGCTACCTTTGAGCCTACGTTCAAGTGATACCTTTGAGCCTAAGTTCAAGTGATACCTTTGAGCCTAATTTCAAATGATACAGTTGAGTCTAAGTGACATGGACTGAAGTAGATTACAAGAGACCTGTACATTCATAGCTGTGATATGATTTAAAGATGAGTAACGTCTGTTTTCTTAATTCTACAATGATTAACCAAGATGGTTGTATATCCAATACAACACTGTAACACTCATTCCTTGAACTCTTTTTAAAATATTATCATAAAAGCAATGCTCCATCACTTACTCAAATATGTCTTTTTGCTTCAATGACCCTGAGTGAAATATTTTTCAAGAGACTTGTAAGGTACTAACCTGTGCAAGCTGGCTCTGCCACAAAGCAACAGGTCAAAAGTCGAAAAGAGATCACAACAGTCATATCGTCAATGGAGAGCTGTCAATGTTCTCTCTGATCTTAAGTCGGCTAGCAAGAATTAAAAAGCAGCGATGCCAGAAAAAGGACAACATTCCAAAAGGAAGTGGTTTATAACATTTGTAACTCATTTGTTCACTAACGTTCCTTGTTTGAGTTGATAGTTAAGGTGCTAATGGGGTTAAAATCCTTGCGAGATTTCATCATCATCATCTTTCAACGATTATGTTGTTCGTCGTAGTGCATTGCAAATGACCTACTGTCTATCATGTCTGGCAGTACTCAGGCAGTCACACTAGCAATCATGAAATACATAGTATAGAATTCAATAAACATGAAATGCATACGGTGCTGGCGGGGATCGAACCCAGGATCGCCCATACCGAAAAAGTAGACTTAACCACTGCATTAAACAGTGCAATGGTTAAGTCGACAATCAGGGAAGTCGATTGCCCTCACATACGGTCGATAATATGCCCTAATTAACAATGGATGTCCAATGCTCAAAAAATAACCAAGATGTGCGCTTGTCGTGTCTGTCGAACGACTTATATCATTTTAGTAGTAAGGCAGAGTTCTATAAGTACGCAAAAGATTATGACTGTTGGAATTATTGTTACGAATTTCAATAGAAGGGCTCTAAAAGCCCCATCCACCTACTCTCTAGCAGAATCATCTGTGAAACAATCCAGAGTGTAATAGAGTCCAGATATTAAGAAAAGAAACGCTTAAGTGAGATTAATGCTGTAAACATTATACTGTAACTGAATAGAAGAGAGGTGTATACTAATTCTGGAATTTTATCATTCCAGAATTTTGCTTTATCAATTTTTGATATAGCTTATGAGTAGTAGACCAAAGATTGGATGTACCTTTCCTTATTATGTCGATGTTCATTATCTTCAGTTACCATTTTTGGTTAAATGAGATGTATGTCTGCGTGGACTGCGTTTTCGTGGACTGCCATTTCGTGGACTGCGTCTGCGTGGACCACGGGTTCTTATCCCAGTTATTACATATTTCTGCTTCTTCAATATGTTTTTCAAATTATTTAACTTCAAATCTTCCCTTTTCGATAATTGATTAGGAATGTATGAAACTTCTCATTGCATAACATAATGCCCATACTGCGTGGGCGATGTATTTCAGACCATCCTCTCTTTTAGCCTCGCTTCCATCTCTTTTGACCATGAAAAGGCCAGAATACTCAAAGTTGGCCACGTTTTTACACGCAGTTTACAACAAAACTTTCCATAGTGATGTCATTGTATGATGTTAAAGGTTGACCTCGAGTGGCTTTGACTTGCGGGACAATGCTTCGGTGTGTTTATTTTGGCCTCTTTGCAGTCACCACAGTTTTGAATGATGTTAAAACATTGAACTCTATATAAAAAGAGTTCAATGTGTTAAAACGCAGAATGATCGAGAACGCAAGACGATCTGCAACAGATCTTCATCATTAAGGCTATTAGTTTTGTCGAATTACGACTCTAATTTAAGTATTTTATTGACATTTCTCTCATCTATTTCTGCCACCGCATAAGACTGGCTTATTATTGTCTCCTGATTTTAAAATATTATATAAATTTCTACTGATCCGTTAAGAAGCCTATCTTCTAAGCTCTTGAACTTACAGTAAAGTATGGACAATTTGATTGGCCAAATGGTGATCCTTTAAGGTCAAGTCACATGGTGATAAAGGTTTGTATCCAACATTGGGTAGAGCGGGGAGTCGGTAAAGCTTTAACGTGGCGGATATAGGAAACAGATTATACTACGGTCGTCAAGTATTCAGGAAACTTTTTGCAACCAACAATTGCCGCCTCATTTGCTGTTTGCGACGCTATTTAACGGCATTTGATTTCTAAATATTCCCTAAGAGAAAATGGTTTCACTCGTCGAGTAATGATAAAACTCTGTGAATGGCTAAATGGTAGGACTCTCAATGCATGTTTAATTCAGCAATCAAGTTACGGCAAAACTTTTTTTAGAAAATGTGAATTTAAAAAATATATAAGATTGCATTGATGACAATTTCGGTGGGTTTGTTGCCTTTTTTCGGCTGTGCGTAATGACTTCTCAAAATGACGAAAAACTCCTCGCATGGTTTCTCAACCATCATGCAAACAATATCATTGGCCATTTTAATTACAGAGGTGGCCAAGTTGTAAGAGCACCTGCCACATAATCCAAGCTGATGAGATTGAGAGGTTTGAGTCCCGGTCCCGTTGTCATCTCCTCGAGGAGGATATGAACTCGTTGCTTCACCACTCGGTGCTACACCTTACCAAGCTGTACAATGGGGATATGGCGTAAAAGCACGTTAGTACTGTGTGTGCAGCTGCTGCTCGCCAGGGAGCATCACAGAAGAAAGTTATCAACAGCTGGCCTTAGCCATGGGATGAAAGTAGATTATATAGCGTCTTTAAATATCCACAGAAAGGGCGCTATTCAAATTCTGTGTGTTTTATTTTGTATATGCAAATTTTTGTCCTAAGGACAAATCTTTATGATACTTAAGAAAGTAACTACATTGGGGAATTTCACTGTTTCCATGGCCGATGTCAGTCGTTTTTGCAGTAAAAATACGTGACACGATGGGAAATCCTCGAAGTTTTAAATTTACGCTTCACTGGACTTACAATGTTAAACGCTAATTGGTGTTCCTTTGATCGTCCATTACTGTTCAAGCTATCCAGCCATTATGGTTACTTGAAGCTACTTTTCTCTCTGTGTGTCTTTATGATTACTTATATGTAAACACCTGTCAATAGGTGGAAATCATCCCAGATAAAACCAGCAAATTGTGTGTAGGTCAGAGGGTGGAGTTGGGGGGTGGGGTAACTTTAAAGAGAAGTATCACAACCATCTGAAACCTCATAGAAATATCAACTAAAGATAAGAAACTGAACTGTCGAATTTGTGTGGAATCTAAAAGTGTACCTCCAGTGGTCAGAATTTGTGCTGCATTTAGTTTACTGTACTGATCTGAAAAGCCTCCGTCTATTCTTTTTACCGTATGTTGAGTGTAATTCACAGTGTAAAAGAGCTCAAAACTTCACTGCTAGCCAGCGACATGTTTGCCTCGTATTGAATTTCTAAGCATCAACAACTGAACTCCCTTGTTCTTTATGACGTCAATTTTGTTCCTTATGACGTCAAAAATTGCCTCGTTCTGGAAAAGATCGTTAAAGAATCACGTATAACCACGGAAAAAACTGTACGTGAGCCCAAAACTAACGTGGCAGTTCGAATCCTTGATACAAAATGAACAAAACATCAAACCATTTCTGACCACTGGAGGTACACTTTAAAGGCGCAGAATATCTACATTAGCGAATCAGACATAGCCACTGTCCGACGCTGCAGTACGTTGTACATCAGTTTGACGTCAAACCTTCTTAGCTCACTGGTGACTAAACCAGAAAGGCCTGTTAAACTAAAGTGACCTAGGTTGCAACGCGCATGATCAGTACAGTATTTCCCCCAAGCTGCTGAAAGCATGTTGATAGGTTTATACTTATCATTCGTTGTTTTGTCAGGGTGAAAACAGTATATAAGACCAAAACTAAAGTGGCAGTTCGATTCCATGAAACATTTCTGACCACTTGAGGTACACTGTAAGATCAAATGGCCTATTACCAAGTTGCATCTTATAATGGCGGTGCGTGCCATTGGAACTCTGCCTCGAAGAAAATCTCTTTCATAAAGCAACATAGTGTCGCTAGTGAACGTTAGGACAGAGTAATTAAGTAAGTGACGACACGGGGAAGTATTGCTGGTGTTAAATAAGACTTGTTGAAGGTCATATTAGGAATTTTTAATTGATGATCGTTTAATAAGCTTGGGTGTGTACTCACGAATACTAAAATCTGTATCTTCTTTGTCTTGGACTATATTCAGGCCTCAAATACTCTGTGTAAAAATAAGATATTATTGGTGTAGTGGGGGGGACATGTCCCTCATTTCCCTTGGGTAAGCCATTGATTACAGCCATTTTCACTGTTATCGAAACACCCAAATGATAAGCGCTATGTTGATTTAGTAATTTCACAGCAAGTTTCTGCATTATACATTTTAAAGAGTAGATTGGCCCGGAACAACTCAAAATACCGCCCGACATTTCTTGGGATAAAAGTGCTTATCTAACTAATCTGCTGAGCGTTGCTAGAGTAGTTATTTAACACGATGAGCCACTCCTTGTAGATGAAACCTTTGAATTTAAACCAGAGAGAGCAACCGCTTCCTAAAATGTATGAAACAGATGTCTAATTATGCAACAGTAGCTCTATAGGGGGTTGCTATATAGCTATGCTTTTCTTATGACAGATCAGACCAAAGATTTCAACAACTTATAAATGTCTTTCCAGTTAATAAACTACCCATAATTGTCAAGTTAGTCCAATTTTGCAATGTTAGTGTACCTTTAAAACAATCGCTATTAATATTTGCATCCAAAGGCTGTGGCGTGGACGGAACTCGGTCTACTATGATCCAAAGTATTTGCCTATTCCTTCCCCTAAATTTTAAACGGCAATGGTATTAAGCCTTTCTCTACAAGTCATATCTCCGCCGTTTTAGATATCACAATGGGAGCCGTCCAATAATTTTTTTAATCCTTTTTACTTAAAGAGCCTTTTCAGTTTCAGGAAAGGTTATCATGTTTTACTAAACGATATTGCGGTATTTCGGCTATAATTCTGTCTTAGATCCGGAGTTATTGGAAGAATGGCTTGGCAGTGCCCTCCGTTAGATTTTCCATACAAGACGGTGAGACTTGAATCCACTCCAACTATCGAGGGTCATTTTAATGGACGAAGATGGCTGTGTCTTTTGCAGGCCCCTAGCTAGGACGAATTCAGCAGGGTACAAGATGTCTTTTCGGGGGGAGGAAGGGGATGTAAAAATTTACGATGTGAAATTCTATGTATCAAGTACTAAGGCAGACACACTAGTAATCATGAAATACATAGTATAGAACACTCAATAAACTACGTAGGTATGCGGCGCTGGTAGGGATCGAATCCAGGAACGCTCACACCGAAAACAAAGACTCAACCACTACACTAAATAGTGCAAAGAAGACTATATAATGGATTCAAACACGACCATAAGAGATAAAATAGAGGAATACAAGAATAATACATATGATAAGTATAATAAATAAACAACAATAGCATAAAAAGTAGAAAGTTATTAAAAATTATAATAAAAAAATCAACACCAAAAGAGCAGTCACAATAATAATTAGATACTCCTTGATACTCCTATTAGGCGATGTCCAAAACAAGCAAAATTTTATAGGCAAAATATGATCTTTGTCATTGATATAGACACGATTTTATAGAGAGAGAGTTACAGAGAGAGAGAGAAAAGAGCAGTAAAGGGCATCCTCCATCAGAGAAGTTGAACACATCACAAAACAACAGGTTGAATAAGCGCTTGACAGATGTAATAAATGAAAATTATCTGAGCCTGACAAAGTTTCTAACTTTTAGATTTCTTGCTCAAGCATTGTCACATTTAATGAGGTTTCCATACATAATGACAATGTTCCTGTTGGAAGGTAAAAATATTAGCTACCAAAAGTGGTGAAAACAAATTATCCATAAAAATATAAACTGGTTACCTTCTTAGCTACTTCGTACAAACTCTTGACCTATATAATCACCCATTTTACATATTGTCACCCCTCAAAACAAAATGGTACATCACTTGAACAGAAAAATGAAACTAAAGATCTTACAGGTGCAAAGATCAAGCACTGGCAAATAGATTGTTACAAGAAATCTGCTTCTCCAAGAAGAGAAATCCTAGCACCGCTCGGATTGACTACAGAATAGCTTTTGATGATGTCCCTCATTCTTGGGAAATAAATCTCATGATATGTACAACGCATGACTTTTTATCATTCTTTCCTTAAAAGGAGCATGACTTTCTGGAGCTACCTATAAAAGGTCTCCAAGGAGCGAGGTGTACTTAAAGCGATTCCTCCTCCCTTCTTTGCGTTGTGTTGCTTATATCTTCACCTGAGTTAAATAAAATTGATTATAGATGTAACATAAAAGAAAACAAATTTCACCATCCATTTACATGGGTGATTTGAAACTTTTGGAAAAAGACAATCGAGAACTAGAAGGGCCTTTACAAATCGTTGAGGCATTCAGCGATTATATCAGTATAATTTTCGCATTGATTTAAAGTGCCTATGTGCTATTACCGGTTTTCAGTGTGCGTAGTCCAATATAACTTCAGCGTGGTAAACTGGACAATATAAGACATTAAAAGGATAGACGCAAAGATCCACAAGCTCTCGACTTGTCATCATTTGCATTATTCAAAAGCTGATTTTGATAGAATCTATCTGTCACAAGCAAATGATATCATATGACCCATTCAGCTTAAAGGGTCGTATAAGATAAAAAATTTCCTAGAGTCAACCAAAGATTCGATGTTTTGGTGTGTTTACCAACATGAAAGTGTACATAGTGGTTAACATAAGTACTAAGCATTCACATGAGGTGGATTCAAATGGAGTTGATAACAAATAATAGGGACAATTTCCTACACTGACTGCTACAAATATCAAAATAGTGGTCGAAAAAGAAGCTCTAGAGAAACTAAGGACAGGCCAGTAAGAGAACGTGATTTGCACGTCCAATCCCTAACTCGTACAAAACAAATTGATGTAAATATAGTAAATACCCATTAGTGGCTGAGTTGTGTAGGACTTAAAGCTAAAGGAGAAGGCTTTATACATGCAGTCCATGACCAGTGTTTCCTCAGAAAAACTCGACAAAGTAAAAATTAGGAACAGAAGTGAAGACCCGGTATACAGGTATTGAAGAGATACTTAACAATGTGAAAATGTCGCCACCAAGATTTGAACTCGGGGTCCACGCAATGGCCACCTCACCAACTGAGCCATGGCTACCCAATGATAACTAAGTTTACCTCTTTCTAATTGCTATATTAACCCCGGGATTCGAATCTCTGTGGTGACATTTTCACTTTTATCTCGTCTGTCCTCAAACTTGATATTTTCAAATCCTCTCTTCTCGGTGACACTGTATACAGATTTTGTAATACGCACAACGAAACCGTAGATTATTTAGTATCCGGTTGCACGGTTGACATATCCTGCGCAGGCCCCCGAGTCATCCAACGCGCGCGGTCCTGGATTTTAGTCCGTCTGCAGCAGGATGGAGAAGCCCACCAGGCAAACCTTGCACTCGGTGGCTCGATGTCGTCGCCAAAGTTCTGCGATCCTGTGCAGTGCATCTATCTCAAGCGGAGCAGCTCGCTGCCGATTGTTAACACTGGCGAGCGCTTGTGTTTTAAGTTGGCTCTACGCACCACACGGTGCTCGAGGATTAGTGTGAGTGAGTGAGTGGTTGCACGGTGCTGGCGCCAAGCAAGAAGAAACAAAGGCATGCAAGAGTTGGTCAGCATATTCACTGTAAAGTGTGGAAATACTACGGAAAAATAAGTTGCAAGAAGATGGTAGAAGCACCACCCTGAGTCTGTTATAGAACAAAGATATATTAACATTCAATGAGATTCAGGTATAGACACGGACAGAAGCATTAAATAGGTCAGCCATTGCTATCAAGGACATACATGGCATGTTCTGCCTATTGATAGATATGAATGTATCAGCTAATATGCAACTTATAAAAAGTGATCTAGAAAAGGTTGTCATAATATAAGGAAATAGAGATTCGTAGAATATCTAACCATCGTATTTGGAACGTTCCAAAAAGGATGTTTATTGCGAAAATAAAGTATTCTTAGATAAGTGCTGTACATCTGAGCGTTGTGTCAGTGACATGATGCTTAGAAGTAACAAGCTGCTAAACAACATCATGTAGTAGTAAACATAGAGTTCGGGGCCACGAAAAAAATGAGGTGGAGCCAATCAGAGCGCTTGAAAATGAGGTGGAACCAATCAGAGCGTTTTAAAGTAAGTCGGAGCCAATCAGAGCGCTTGAAAGTGAGGTGAAAACAATGAGAAGAGAAGAAATAAATGGCGGAAAATTTAAACGAGATAGTTTGCAACGGTGTTTGTATTTGATGTTGGTTGAATGAAATGGGGTCGTTCCGTAACAAAACGAGAAATTGAAAAGGACAATACTCTTCCTCCAAAGTAATACATTAAACGACAGAACGAAGACATCTTTTTTGTCTATTCAATTTTTTGTCTATTTACGCTTCCCAACACTTACAATATCCAGCTGCAGGAAACACACAAGTTCACTCGTTTTGGAGTCTTTAATCGGTCTCAGTACAACAAATTTAGCCCTAGTTTGACTGCCTATTTTATAGTAACGTCTTCATATCAATATGGCGTCATTCAATGAGACGTTCTTACGTAACATGCTCAAACTAGATTTCTTATAAACAGTGTCGCATTTTCGGGGCGGCATTGGCTCATGGCATCCCCTTGACAGTGTCATAACAAATGAGATGGACTGATTTTAATAGAAAAGTTATCACGTTGGGAAAGTAGGCTTTGACAAATGTCCGATAATAGCCGCAATAAGAGTTATTAGCAGTAAATTTTTCAAGTTCTTTATTGTAGGACATTTTCAGCCCTGTAAGTGATTCTCCTGGCCGTCCACACTTGTTTCAACCTCTCGGCTGCATCCTCCTTCCACTTCTCTGAGATAATGCTGCGAGCCTGATTTTTCTCTTAAAATCTTAAAATAACCCTCATGAAACACCACTTTTGGTCTGCATTTCCAGGGTAGTGGGAGTTGATGTTGACAAAAAAATGTTACAAACGGGGCAGACAATCTGGCTCATTAGGGAGCCTTAGGTGGTGCAGATAGAGTGGAGAGAACGTAATTGAAAGATGAAATTAAATTCGCAGTAACTCATCCCTCACTTTTCGTCTCCGCCTCTACTTTATGATTGAACCCAGGTCATAAAAGATTTACAAGGACAGTGCACTTTATATTCATAATAATATTTCTTTAAATTGAGAAAAATTTCTTAGATGGCTATTTTGTCGTAAAGATGTTTTACTCCCGTAGCGATCGGCTATTCCAATTGGAATGAATAATCATCAGTTAACGCAATTTTTAGAAAGATTGAGAAGTTTAATCAACAGGGCACAGTATGGGATGATGCGCTAAGATCCGAAACGTGATTGTTAAGTCGTCTTAGCATAGGATCTTGCGTTACAGGGAACTAATTTCACAGTCAGAGTTCGTGCCCTAAGTAGATCTGAACATTATGAGGTGCTTTGTTAATTGCGTTAGCGACACTGTGAAACACTCCAACGAATTCAAACAGATTAGCCACTTCCCTCTAAAGTGCTGCATATTTTAAAACAGAATTTAAGGTTATCTTTGGAGCTAAAGAACACGCATTTACGCTCTCTTAGTTACCGGATTCTATTCTTGGATACCTTGCGGGTTTTAGCCAACAAAGTAGAGTCTTATCAAAGCTTCAGTGAGAAAGATATGAATATGTGAAGTTAAATAAAACGTAAAAACTCTCATCTCTTCATGCACAATACAATCTTTCAATGATATGTATAAAAATTTGGATATTTGGGAGAATTAGCATAAAAGAGGTTATTGGGGAACAAGATGTGGCATTCACGACCAGAGGCAAGAGAGACAAATTCTGATAGCGGGGGAAAAATATTCAGAATTGAAATATTGCGCATAATATCAGCTCAAGGATTGTTGGAAGGGGTAAAGGCTAGTTTACACGCTACGATTTTGTCGGTCAACTCACAGTTGGTATGACGTATGTCTATTGTTCAGGAGCCTAGTTTCACGGTTGTTGATCTCAGCACGAATCGGGACGATTTTTAGAAAATCTGTGAGATTTGAACAGATTTGCTCCCGACTTTGGATGTCGTGGCAGTGTCTCAAAGTTTTAACATGGACGCCTTGAAGTCGCGATGGAAAGCATGACTTTCTGTAA
>JAAAKL020017490.1:0-10587 GCA_010016065.2 Carybdea cf. marsupialis auct. non (Linnaeus, 1758)
ATAATCGGGTATCTCTTTCAGGTAGGTTGGAGAACGTGATAAAAGCCGCGATGTAGTCGGCGCTGTCTCCATAGCATGTCTAGCCGGAGCTTGGAGTGAGAGTTTATCTATTCTTTGCAGGGCTCTTTGTGTGACGTCCTGTCTTCTCACTTGGGGTGGTGCAGTGTTTGCCATTACTGGGAGCCACTCCACGGGGGTCGATTTCAGAGCCCCCGTTACTGTTCTCATAACTCTCTAATAGGAAACTAGGAGATCTTTTTGGTGTTTCCAGTATGCTTTAGTCTCACTTCACCTGACCTGTGACGTAATTTCAATTGGATTTGTTGTGGAAGTGACCAATACTCAATTCAAAATTTGCTGAATCATTGACATTGTGCTATGCACTTGTTCGTAGTAGTCAGCCAATTGGAAACACCAATGCCCTGTAGACTCCCTAATCATAACGAATAGGGTGGTGCCAATATGGTTCGACAAGGATATGCAAACCAAAAACATTACACTAGAATCGATCTCTACACTGACGTTCTGGACATGCATGCTCACTTTGCGTAGACGAGGATAAAATCATGGATTATTCGAGTTATTGGATATACTATGTATACAGACGTATTTTCCACCTTTTTATTGTGTTCTGCTTTCAATTTATCCACGAAGTATATTTGATAACAATGTTTATCATTATTAACTTCCAAAAAACTTGAATAGAAGTTAATCAATGTGAACCTCTGAAAATACTTCTGATTTCAAAGTAACATAACTTCACCAACAAAAGGTAAACTGTATGTGCAATGTTAAAAAAGTTCTATTCTAAATGACATTATATAGTTATATCTGGCAGAATTCCAACTTTACATGTTAAAGCATACAGCTTTATTCAAATATGATACATTTTATACATTTTCATTGTATTTTTGATACTACAACTCTAATTATGATGCAACTTGGTCTCTTTCTTCTCAATTGAAAGGAATTAGAAAAGAGTTTTTATTCCTTTGATTCCTTCTGATCTATTTAAAGATACACAGTTCAAGCACCTACAATTTCTATTGTCACATAAAATTTCGGAATCTTTCTGTTCGAAGTAATCAAAACTATTTTATCTTTAATCGATCATTACATGATGAATCACTTTTCAATACAACAGCAAATCTTTAGCACTTTCAAATGAAGGTTTGGATTCCATGCTAACGGTGGATGATTCTATAATGACTTGAATAAGAATAGGGTCAAAATCTGTTATTAAGAATAGTGTAAATAACAAGTAAGGCTCAGGGTGATTTGACTGGTATCTCTTTTCATTTTAAAAATCTTGGGCCAGATTGTTATTTATGGAGAGAATAAATGTATAAAAAGAAATTCAATTAAAATGGGGAAACTAAAGGAATAAGAAGAGACGGATTGGCTCTCATTTACAGGACAACCAATAGTTCTTGTAACGAATCACTTTTAATATCATATACCCTTTCAACTACACGGTACGCATATCAACCGTAACATACCGAAGACGTGTCTGTTAAAGAAGTTGTTCCGCTATGAAAATTGAGTCTGTACCTTAAGGTATCCAATGGATGTTGGATACCCCTTTAAAACAACAGCACTATTAAGTACCTGGTCTTAATGATCATACCTCTTTTTTTACTAAGTTTGAATGCGCGCTTTTTGTGCTTCTTGTCGTCTAGTAATTCATGCCTGCAATCCCCTAGAAAATTGGGGAGCTGCATGCTATTATCGCTCTTGGGGTAAGACTTCTTGTATCATGGTAAGACTTAATAATAATGATGTTATCCAACGTGGTCTAAAAAATACCCCTATTCAAAAATCTCTGGATACGTGTGTGGATGGGGCCTAAGAATTTCCCTATCCTGTTATACACGAAAGGATTTTTTCTATCTCATTTTCCTAATAGTTCTTATCAACTTCAACTAGCTCCTATTTACGTGCTCACAGAGGGGATAGTAGCTGCCTCTGTCTTCTACCAAAGAGGGCAAAAGAACAAGCTATATGGAATTTTGCGCTTTTGTTGTTACCATGATGCCAGGAGCTATTAACGAAACTATTTCCATATGGAACGGAAAAGTTTTAAACTAAACCCCTAGTTCCTGTTAGATTTCTATCTAATCTTACTAATACTAATACAATATAGAGAGTAGAGTTCTTAGCACTACCCATGCAGTTGCGTATACGCCTGCGCCTGACACTACAATAGTATTAGGAGAAGATGCGAATGCCGCACAGGAATGCAGTCGATGAGTAGGAACCAATAGTGATCAATGCGGTATATTTTTATCAAGTGCACCGCAGCCTACTGAGGAGTTACTATCTGCTACGTGACATATTCTTACATTTGATGCCTCCCTCCACAACAACATGAATATGTTAGCAGATTTTAAGGATCCGCAATTAACAGTATCAACAAGAAGGTAACCCTGCCGTGACTCTTCCATGAATTTATCAACATTTGGGAGCAGCCATTGGTCGTACACACTTTCGTGGCAAGTAAATAATCAATTAAGAATCAGTGTACTTTTTATCAAAACAAAGTATTTGAAAGTGTTTTAGAGAATAGGGATTTGGAACAATAAGTTTAAATAGATACTGTTAGAGTTCAGATTAATCATGCGCCAACCATTACGAGGCTATGTCAGGACTACGAGGTCATGACGTCAATCCGACCCGTTATTCTTGTGAGTCAGTCATGTAATTCAGTGGTTGGTCATTTGCATTGCTGTAAGGAGGTCGGTTGGGTTTTATCTTGTCGAGATGAAATGTATCGGAGTATATTATTAATTATGACCAAACTATACATGTGATAGATTTATACATTCCTGAGCTCTGCGCGACTCGGGGAAATTTGTCAGACACTATAGAAGTAGAAACGGAATCGAATCCCGTTGGTGACGTACTTTCCTAAATATATAAAGTAGTTGCATTAACGGGTTACCATAATACAAAACAAATCTTACCCCAAAAGAGCGATCATGGCATACAGTTTGAAACTTTCAATGGGCTTTGGACAGCATGATGGGCTGGAGGGCAGTCCTTCCACGGTTAAGTCACGTGGTGCACAGTGGCTGGCCTCCAGAATTGCGTAGAGCTGGATGTTAATGTTCTCCGGTGGAGTATTGGGGAGCTAATGTGGCATCTGGAGAAAGAAATCATGTGATCAGCGGGACTCACCTACCACAGTTGGTGAATGCGTTGGTCACGGGTACGAATCCCGATGACGACATACTTTCACTATTTTTCTAGCAACTATTAAAACAGACTGAATAAGAACTATGCTAAAATAAGAGAAGAAAAATCATAAATTTATCGTTGGAAACACTACAGCCAAACCACAGAGAAGAAATGGATATTGCAACTCTGTGACCAAACAACTAGTTACTACGAGTGGACAATTCGCAGATGTCTAAACCTCTCGAACAAGGACCTGGCCGTTGCTTTATTCGCTTGAGAAAAGATTGTGATACTACTGAGAATGTCAAATTGGAAATTGATTACTCTTACTGAGGATTGGCTTGTCTTTACTAGCAACTTTGGCCAAGTTCTTATGAATTACAAACTTTGTAATTGTAAAGCAAGTTTATTGGGAAAGGCGACCTTGCACATCTTGCGTACGTTTCGTAATTTGCCAACATGCTATTATCGGGTTAAATCTAAGGATAGCCCATGAATAACAAAACCATGACCGACAATGTAGTTTCACCTTTTAACTATCTCATGTTATCCTCCTGGGAAAATCTCCATCTACAAAATTTGATAAGCTGTGAAGAGATGGTCGCTAAGATTTCTTTCTCTGTCATGACACAGTTCGGATATTACGAGAGACATTTCAGACAAAAGGTACTTATTATTTCTTTTTAAGCGGAATTTATACGATGTTTACACAATAGGCACAATTTTGTCAAACATTTTAAAAAACGAAACATGCAAAGAAATTGGAATATCTTCACCCTGAAACCATTACTTTACAAAACTCAAAAGCTTTTCATAGAGGCATAGGACGCCTTTAACCCGACAAAGAAAGTGAAAAAGATTGCAAAAGACACAATATCTATAGCAGAGCACAACTTAAGTACACTTTGGATAGAGTATTGTAAAAGACCCCTCAAAGGTAAAGGGAAGGGAGGCAAAAATGTACTTACGCATCATCAAAAAGTATGCAATTATAAACGCCGACTGAATAATTTTATCAATAAAATGGTTCCGAGTTCGTCTCGAAATAGGGTCTCTTTTGCTGCTAATAGATACAGGGACATATAGCATGAATTCGTAGCTGCATTGCAAGGTATATTATGAATAGCAGCTTAATATTAGAATACTTTGCAGACTGAAGGATATCATTTGACAGGACGTGAAACCGTAGGTAACGGTAATTTACGTTTCTTCTTTTCTGTTTAATAGTCTAAGCATACTACATAGACTAAATAGACTGGTTCAATCCTAGTAGTTTATGAGGGCTTATGACGTTAAAAATAGCTTCATCTTTGTAGAACAAAGAGAAGTCAGGGTTGATAGTGGTCATCCAGGAAATTGGTGGCCACGGGAACGAAGAGAAAGAAAAATGGAAAAGAAGTTTGCCTGTAAAACATTTCTGGATATAGACTGTAATGTTATGGTTGAAAATATGAAAATCTGAAGAATTGAAATATTTGCAAATTATCTTACACGAATGGAACATTTCAGTGCCTCTGTCCAGACAGAAAAAGAGAGAGGGGTGAATACTTTTCAATTGTTGATCATATCCAGTTTTCCAATTTGCTAATCAAATAATCAAGTTTGATCTTCCAAGGAAAGAACGTGTGTTGATGTCGTTCACATATTTAACTTGTCAATGTTCACATCCCTCTCTCCACCAATTACGATGAAAGATCTCAGTTGAATATCATCAAAGACAAATAATCATATCATAATACTTGCTATTAGAAATTCAGCAGTTTTCTGCCCAGGTCACTTTGTCTGCGGAGGCCGAGCCAAACTTTCGATCTTCATGCAAAAGAGCAACAAAATCTACACAACGATTTCAAAACGGCATTTCATGCAAAATAAAATGGTAATCAACAAACGTACTATCGAGATCTCATACTTACTGTAAGAGATTTCGTTTTATTATAAGGTAACTCACATTATACGAGAAACAAAGTTGCCACTAAAAGTTACGCTTGCTGATGTACCTAAAGGACAAGAACTTTGTGTATCAATCATTAAACTCGTAGATAAATCTCACCTGAACTACCAATGCTTCCGAAGAAGAAATATGAGGCTGAGCTCGATCTTCTCTTTTATAGACCCACAAGTGGCGGATGTAGTGACAGGTACCCACATATACATAGTCACAACAAATCATACAATTACTCTTACGATAATGAAATAATGGATGTATAACAGCACACAACTGAATTGCCAACAATCCAAGTGATTGTGATTTTAATACCGAATCTTGTGAAGGATTTCGAGTTTGAGGTGCGTTTTTGGCAAGTATCAGGGGATTCGTTTATGGGACCTCTCTTTGAACTTAGTTTAGCTTGTTAGAATGTTAAGGAAAGAATAAAATTGGTATTTTGTTCGGTAAAGGAGACCTCACGTTAATGCAGAACGTTATAACATGAGTAAGGATTGCACACAGTGCCAGTTTGCTTTTTAAAAGTTTCTGTCAAGCGCCAAGGCGTAGCTTAAGCGTGAAAAATATACCCTACCGCTCCGTGGTGCGGATTTGGATAATGAGTAAGGAGAAGAGCGGAGTCTTTTTACAGAAGCTCCAATTTTGCGTGATTCCACTTTTACGCGGGTCATGTCGTGAGGAATAAAGGCGTGCATTATATTTTTGCGACACGGAGTATAATACGACAAAGAGGAATACAGAGACCTTTACATCAATGGCATACCGTATTTCCTCTAAAAGACGCAGCGGCGTTTCGTAAATAATCCAAGTTCTAGGTGAGGCGTTTATTATGGGGCGGCGTTTATCAGAGGGCGGAGTATATTACGATATTACTAATTAAGTAAAACAACTAATGTTTAAAAAAAACATGGCAAAAAGATTGTGTGGTAAATGCGAACATAACAAAGAAATATCATCTCACATATTGTAAACTTTGTAAGCTCTTATAGTATGTGAAATTTTAGAACTGGTCTGTTTTCTAATGAAAGCCCCTTTTTATGATGCGGTCGTTTATCAGAGGGGGGCGTTTATTGGAGGGTGGCGTTTATTCCAAATGTTCGTTTGGACGTGCGGTGTTATTAGAGGGCGGCGTTTATTAGAGGAAATACCTTGTCCAGAATTATTCCTGGGGAGGCCCATGACCCTGAATTATGACGTCACTTTACTGATCATACAGATTAAAAGGCGAGGCGTGTCCCTAGTTGATTTTAAACCACTTTAAAACTAAAATAAACTCAGAATGGCAAGTTATTGATAGCAAAAATATCTCTTTCGAAGCTTGTTAGTAATTGAAAATACCTGGCTTGAGTCTAACGGAGCTGTTTTACATTGCTTTACATGGTGAGAAGATTACAGAGAGCTGCCAATGAAGTTTACACAACTAGTTAAATAAAAAGGTGGTCTTGTGTCTCGATAGCCAATATTAGCATTTCATACGCCAAGAGAATAGTTTTGACAAACAGTCCAGTTCATTTTACCATTCCTTCGACCCAATTGGATATAAGATGTCATAATTTTCCCAAGGTCTTTAAAAGCGTCCGTGTCTTTGCAAGCGCTTGCTTTTCCGCGTAAATAGGAAGCAGTTTCTATCCTTTAATAAGTTATAACAAACTGATTATATATATCACTTTATTTCCTTTCTATCTGATGGAGATCAAAGTGTTGTCTAATCGGCATGAGTATCTTGTTTCAAAATGTATTTTATGTGTAAATCTGCTCCATGCATACATATCAATATACATACTAGCATACATATATGTTTATATATAGACCTGTAAGATATAGACCGCGTCACAGTTCCTATCCTTTCTTTAGCAAGTGTGAAATAAGACCGGTTTCCGAAGGGTGTATAAGAAGTGTATGCCTCCAACCTATGTTTCGCAGATGAATAAATTTTCGTGCATTACCTTTTTATCCTACATAAGGAGCCCTTAAATGGGATGGAAGCTCTAGGTAGTTGAATAGCTTAAGCGGAATAAATTGCATGTAAATTGAAAGTGAAGAAGGTATGCACATAATCTGATTGGATGCATATGAACTGAAGTACGCTAGGATTGGGTCATCGTATATCTGGTGCATCCACTCTTTGCTACGTTCCACTTTCTTGTCTTTATGGAGAGAGCACTGAGCTTTTCCGTAGTTTATAAATGTGAGAGATGTCGTCGAGCTTACAAAATGGATCAGGCATCGTTTTGGCATGACAATGTGTAAGTATCTTTCCCTCGAATTACTCGCCCTGCTGACACTAGAAAGCTTGGGGAGGTAAAATGGAAGATTAATTTTAACTGCGGTGATATGTATTTCCTACTTTAGATAAAAACGCACAGTCACATCTAAAACATCATTGACTAGAATAGTATATTAACGGAGGCACAATTGGCACTACCTACTACCTCGGGAGATAGGAAAGATATCAAAACTTTCATGATGAATCTTCAGACAGTACTCATACGGATATTATTTCAGGTAGCTACATCGTTTTTATCCAATGATCAGGCCGTCCGTATAGTTCTTCGTGACAACAGTCTTATGTTCCTTGCGTCTGGATATGTACTATCTGATCTCCCCTAATATATTGGACGCAGCACAACAAAAGCTTCAATATAGTAACATACAAATCTATACTTCAAGTAATTAATACTCATTGTAGCAACCAGGGGCGTAGGAACCCGGGAGGGGCACTGGGGGCACGCCTTCAAGATTTCGCACAAAGTGCCCTATTAGTTACTCTTAAATCCAACACGTGATAAAGTGTTCTGTCAGTGCAAGGTACCATTTGACTGTTGTGCCCCGCCCCCCCAAGTTTAAGATGCTTCCTACGTCCCTTGTAGCAACTACAGGCTATCATACTCGGAAGTGTTTACCATTGTCATGGCCACCCAAATTGGTCCCTTCCATATAAAAACCAAACATTTTAAAGCCTCGTACTCAGATCTTCCTGCTCATACTCCACCTCATTCCAGACTACAATCTGTATCATAATTTTTTTCTTATCTTTATGATACTTCTTCTTATAGACTGCTTAGCTACATAAATGACTACTTCTATAAAGTATATATCTCTATTGTTGACTCCATAGAAAGAAGTTGTCGTTCCGCAAAGCAGCTTATCTTAATGGAAGTACTTACTGTCATGTCAACAACATTCAACTGCTCTTAATAAATAATATCATGGTATAAATTGAATAGTAGGAATGGATTACAAAGATTTGGAGAGCGTAAATGAGCAAACTGTAGCTGCATCAGGTTATATTTAAAGAGCTAAAAAAGGCATCGATTAACACTTTGAAAATTATTATGCAGTAGAATAATCATGAGCTTCAATTTACTAAGTTCAAACAGGAGGTTTGTGAAGTAGGATAAACTATTGGTAACTGATGGTCCTATTGTATGATTTTTTAAAGCAAAATGTTTTTAATCTTCAATTTTTTAATCATTTTTAGTGGTTAATACACCAACAAACAATCACGAATATCGTTCAATAATGTTTTCCTATAGACCTGAAGAAGTCAGTTATGGACGACACGTTGTCTGCAAAATAGCTTCCTTTTTGGGCGTAATACTCGGTATCTTTAATCCTATTTCTTATGTCATGAACATAACTATCATCAGTATTTCAGAGCTTAACAAAGCTATAGGGGATGTAAATAAAAAAAGAGAAAACAAAAGAGAAGGAAAATACATGGTAATAATAAAAGGATTCCTTACTAAACATCAACGTGATTTTGTTGTTTTTTCTGCTACAGTTTTAATTTGGTTGTTGCCAGTGTCTTTATTTCTATGTATCTGATTCACTTATCAACTACCCTCGTTTCTCTTCACATATAAAGATGTTCTATTCTTGTTCATATGTCTTCTTTTCAGTTAATCTACCTATTCTGGTTTACTCTAACATGCAACACTACCTTAAGCCCGTACAAACACAGGTATACAAAGCCTAGTTAATTATAACATCTCTCTGTGCCACCCGGATGCCTGCAATATCTGCAACAGCTACACTGGCTATAATATCCAGCAACTCTGTCTAGCTACATTACGTATCTACATTCCTCTTAAGCGTACGCGGCCACTTTGAAGACGGAAGGGGAGGTACAACCTTTCTTGCACCAATTTTAGGTCTTTGCCAAAATACAGTTCGTGATTGAGTAACAGCGACAAAATTTTATTTTTTCAACATTGCTCGTCGTGGTAATGTTTATACTGACCTTTTATTCCATCACGGATTGTCCAAGGTATGTTCTGGAAATTTATTAGAAATATTTTTGCCTGAATATAGATAGTCGTTTAGCCCGAATTTTCGTTTTCTCAAAATGTCGGAGCCACAGTACACCCTTGTGCTACTCCTGTGCGTCTGTTGCATTACTTACCTACGTCAGTCCATCTATCTTATCAACAGAAATTATCTACATTACTTATTTTTGTTTTATTGTTGAATGCATAACTTGAAAAGAATGACAAGTAAACAAGGTACGTGAAAATATAAATAAGATATGCAATTACAATACCACGTTATGGTTTATTAATTTAAACTTAACAGATTTAACATCGCAATCGTATTCTGGCCCATCAAACTGTGTATTATTTTTGGCGGTTTTCGGCTCTTCATTTATGTTAAAAAGGAGACATGAAACTCAACGGCCCCAGAGATAACCAGTACAAACCCTTTAGATTTTTGATTGATGTTCAGATTCTCTTGAAATCTCAGCGAATTATAAGGAAGCATTTTACTGTACAACACCCTCGGTGTAATCCATTCTGTTGCAATAAAAGTAGTTCTTCTGGGGACCTTATGCCATCCGAAAATCTCTTACGCATTCACTGAGAAACATCGCAACGCGACTGCTTGCATAATAGGAATACGAAACTATTCCACAGCTTGAAATCCAGAAGGGACAAATTTTATGTAGGAGTTTAAATTTTATGTAGGAGTTTAAATATGATCCTAGACCAATAAATGATGATATAAGGACATAGCATAGCATGCAAGTCCATGTATGGCATCTTAAATATAACATCATCACATTAAGTTCTAGATGCCTGCAAGCCAAAATTAGTTCTTGTGCCAAAATTCAGAGTTTAAAAGACCCTTGACAGTTGCTTATCTTCAAGATTTGGTGGTTGTCTTACTTAGTTAACTATGTAGTCTACTTCCTTTTCTAAGCCTAGGTCTTGTCTCGTGAAAAATTTCTGGACTGCTAAGCACTACTTTTGGGCCTTGCATCCGGAGATCTACCGTGATAAGAATCAAATCTAGTCAATAAGTTGACCCTAACCCCCCGCCCCTAGGAACTCTCAGCAAAAAGATTCGTAAAGATCTTCCAAACATTTTTAGGGGATTATTTCAAACATTCATACATACATACATGATGGTTGTCTACTCGATTTCGAGTTTGACGATTTTCTTGCAATAAAAAGTTATGTGTCACT